>CAKJTW010000587.1:17500-37710 GCA_917880005.1 Nanger dama | reverse complement strand
TGTACTTCGTTCAGTTACGTATTGCTTCTAACCCTAACCCCAACACTAACCCTAACCCAAACCCCAACCCCAACCCTAAACCTAACCCTAACCCTAACCCTAAACCTAGCTCTAACCCTAGCCATAACCCTAGCACTAGCCCTAGGCCTAACCCCATCCTTAGCCCCAACACTACCCTCACCTAACCCTAACCCCTAAACCCTACACCCTAAAACCTAACCCCAACCCTAACCCAACCTAACCCAAACCTCAACCCTAACCTAACGCTAACCCTAACACTAACCTAACCCAAACCTAAACTCTAACCCTAACGCCAAACCTAACACTAACCCTAACCCTATCCCTAACCCTAACCCTAAACCCTAACCCTACCCCCAAACTAACCCTAACCCTAGCTCCTAAACCCTAGCCCTAACACCAACACTAGCCCAAGCCCAAGCCTAGCCCTAGCTTCAACCCCTAACCCACCCCTACCCCTAAACCCAAACCTAAAACTGCTAACCCAATCCCTAAAACCTAATCCCAACCCTAACCCTATCCCTAAACCCACCCCTCACCCTAACCCTACCCTAACCCTAACCCTAACCCTAACCCTAACCACAACACCAACCCCTATACCCTAACACCAACACTAACCCTACCCCCAACCCTAACTCCTGACCTCAACCTCACGCAAATCCCAAACCCTAACCAAACCCAACCCCAAACTAACACTAACCCAACTAACCCCAACCTAACCCTCCTAACCTCTAACACCTAACCCTAAACCTAAACCTAACACTAACCCAAACCCTAACCCTAACCCTATACCCCAACCCCTCTATTTCTCAACCCCAGCCACCCCAACCCCAGCCATAGGCCCAACCCCAACCCTGGCCTAAACCTGCTTTGCCCCTTAACCCTAACCCTAAACCCTAAACTAACCCCTAACCCTAACCCAACCCTAACCCCAACCCTAACCCCTAACACCAAACCCTACCCCACCCTTACCCCCACCCCCCTAAACCTAACCAAACCCTAACCCTAACCTTCACCCTAACCCCAACACTAACCTTACCTAAACATAAACCTAAACCGAACCCCAACCCCAACCCTAACACTAACCCTATCCCTAACCCTAACACTAAACCCTAACCCTACCCCCTAACCTAATAACCCTAACCGAAACCCTAACCCTAACACTAACCCCAACCCAATCCTAAACCTAACCCTAACTCCAACCCATACCCTACCCCTACCCCTAACCCCTAACCTAACCCTAACCCAATCCCTAAACCCTAACCCTAACCATAACCCTAACCCGAAACACTAACCCTAACCCTAACCCCTAACCCTAACTCTTCTAACCCCAACCTAACCCGAACACTAACCCTAACCCCTAACCCTAAACTTAACCCCAAACCCTAACCCTAACCCTAACCCTAACCCCAACCCTAATCTTCTAACCCTAACGCTAAACCTACCCCTAACCCTAAACCTACCCCTAATCCTAACACTAACCTAACCCTAACCCTAACACTAAACCCAAATCCCCAACGCTGACCCTAACCATAACCCAAACCTAACCCTAAACCTAACCCTAACACCTAACATTAACCCTAAACCCAAAACCCTAACCTTAACCCTAACCCTAACCCTAACCCCAAATCCTAATGGTAACCCTAAACCTAACCATAGCCCTAGCCCCAACAATACCTAGCCTCTAGCATTTACCCCAACCTAAACCCAAACCTAACCCCAACCCTAACCCTAAACCCTAACCCTAACCCAAACACCTACCCTAAACCCAACACTAACCCTAACCCCAACCCTAACCCTAACCCTAACACTAACCCTATACCCTAACTCTAACCCTAAACCTAACCCCAAACCTAACCCTAACCTTAACCCCTAACCCTAACCCTAACCCTAACCATAAACCTAACCCTAACCCAACCCTAACCCCTAACCCTAACCCCTAAACCTAACCCTAACCCAAACCCTAACCCCAACACTAACACTAACTGTAACCCTAACCCTAACCCTAACCCTAACACTAACACTAACCCGTCTAAACCTAAACCTAACCCAACCCTACCATTACCCCTACTCTAACCCTAAACCTATCCCAATCCTACCCCTAACCCTAACCCTAACCCCAACCCTAACCCAACCCTATCCCTAACCCTAACACTAACCTCAACCCCTAACCCTACTCTACCCCTAAACCTAACCCTAACCCTAGTCTTATCCGTATCCCAGACATAGCCCTAGCTTTAAACCTTAGCCCTAGCACTAGCCCCAAACCCTAACCCTAACCCTAACCATAACCATAACTCCAACCCAAACCCGAACCCAAACCCTACCTCAACCCTAAACCTAACTACATCCCTAACCCTGAACCCTAACCTTACACTAAACCTAGCTCTACCCCTAACCCTAACCTTACCACTAGCCCTAGCCTAACCCTCTCTCTAGCCCTACACCTAACCCTAAACCTAACCCTATCCCTAAACCCTGAACCCAACACTAACCCTAACCCAACCTTAAACCTAACCCCAACCCCAACACCAACACATAACCCTACCCCTAACCATAACCCTAGTTCCCAACCCCTAGACCTAGCCGTAGCCCCAAACCTAGCCCTACCCCCTATCCCTAACTGTAACCCTAACCCTAAACCCTAACCCATACCCCAACACTAGCCCCAGCCGCAGCCCCAACCCCAGCACTAGCCCCAGCCCCAGGCCCAGCCCCCAGCCCTACCCTAACCCTAACCCTAACCCTAAACCTAACCCCAAACCCTAACACTACCCTAACCCTAACCCTAAACCAAGCCCAAACTCTAACCCCAAACCATAGCCCTACCTCCACCCCCTACCCATAACCCTAACCCCTACCCTAACCCTAACCCTAACTCAACCCCAACCCTAAACATAACCCCTAAACACCAACCCTAATACTGACCTAAAACTAACCCTAAATCCAAAACACTAACAGTAACCCTAGTACCCTAAACCTAACAATAACCCTATTCTAACCCTAACCCTAAACCTAAACATCTTATAACCCTAAACCTAACAGTAACGTTAACCCTAAAGCTAAACCAACCCCAAAACTAAACCTACCCCAACCCCAAACCTAACCCCTAACCCTCAACATAAACCCTAACCCTAACCCCTAACCCTAACACTAAACACTAGCCCTTACCTTAAACCTAACATGACCCTAACACTAACCCTAACCATAACACTAACCACAACCCCTAAACCTACCCCCTAACCCTAGCCCTAACCCTATTCTAACCCTAACCCTAACCCTAACCCTAACACTAACCATAATCCAAACCTAACCCCTAACCCTAACCCTATCCCTTACCCTAACTCTATCACTAAACCCTAAACCCTAACACTAACCCTAACCCCAAACACTAACACTAACTTTAATCCTTACACAACAATAAAACTAACCGTAACCCTAACTCCAACCCATTCCCCTACCCCTACTCCTACCCCGAACCCTAACCATAAATGTAACCCCTAACCCAACACTAATCCTAACCCCAACACTAACCCTAACCCCAACCCCAAACCCTACCTAAAGCTATACCTAACCCTAACCCCCAACTCTAACCCCTAACCCTAACTGTAACCCTAACCCTAAACCTAACACTAACCCTAAACATAACCGTAAAGCTAACACTATCCCTAACCCTAACCCTAACACTAATTGTCTAAACTGACCCCTACCCCTAACCCTATCCCTACCCCTAACCCTAACCCAACTCTAACCCAACCCTAACCCTAACCACAACCCCTAACCCTAACCCCCTAATACTAACACTAACCCTAAGCCTAACCCTATTCCTAACCCTAAACCCAAATACTAACCCTAACCCCCAACCATAACCCAACCTTAACCCCAACCCTAAGCCTAACCCCTAACCCTAACGCAAACCTAACCCTAAACTGAAACCCTTTCTAACCCTAACCCTAAGAGTAATGCTAACCCAAACGCTAACCCCTAACCCCAACCCTAACCCCAACCGCACCCTAAGCCCAATCGTAACTCTACCCCAAACCAACCCCAAACCTATACCTACCCTAAACATAAACCTAACCCTAACCCTAACCCTAACCCTACCCTTACCCATACACCTACCCCTAACCCCTAACCCAACCCTATCCCTAACCCTAACACTAACCGTAACACCAACCATTACCCTAATTCTAACCCTAACCCTAACCCTAACCCAAACCCCAACTCATACTACTATCACTAACACTACCCCTAACCCTAACCCCCAACCCTAACCCTAACCCTGAACCAAACCCTAACCCCAAACCCTAAACCCAACCCCCAACCCCAACCCCATCCCTACCCCCAACCGTACCCTATCCCTAACCCTAACTTTAACCCTAATACTATTCAAACCCTAACCCTAAACCAAAACCCTTTGACCCTATCCCTAACTCTACCCTAACTCTAAAATTAACCTTAACCTTAATTCTATCCCTAAATCCAACCCCAACCCTACCAATAACCGCACCCCCAACCCCAACCCCAACCCTAGCCTTAGCACTAGCACTAGCTCTAGGCCCAACCCCATCCCTCGGCCTAAACTTAGTCCTATTCTTAAAACTAACACTAAACCCCAAACCCCAACCCTAACCTTAACCATAGCCCAAGCCCCAGCCCCAACCATAGCACCAGCCCCAGCCCTTAAACTATACCCCAACCTTAAACCTAAACCTAACCCTAACCCTAATCCTATTCCCAAACCCCTAAACCCCAACCCTAACCTTAACCCCAACGCTAAACACTAACCCCAACCCCAAGTCTACCCTAACCCCAACCCCAACCCTAGCCCTAGTCCCAACTCTAACCCTAACGCTAACTTTAACCCTAACACCTATTGTAAGCCCAAACACTTTTCCTAACCCTAACCTAACCCCAAACCCCAACCCCTGAACCTAACCCCAACCCCAACACTTAACCCCAACCCTAATCCTAACTGTAATCCTATCCAAACCAAAACCCCCAACCCCAACCCTAACCCCAGACCTCTTCTAATCCTAAACCTTAGAGTAACGCTAACCCCAACCCCAACACTAACCCCAAACCCAACCAAAACCACTAACCCTAACCCTAATCCTATCCCCTAAACCTCTTCTAACCCCAAACCCTAAGAGTAACGCTAACCCTAACCCCAACTCTAACCCCAAGCAAAACCCCTAACCCTAACCCTAACCCTAACATAAAAGTAACGCTAACCCCAACCCCAACCATAACCATAACCCAAGAGTAACGCTAATCCTAACCCCAGCCCTAACACTATTCCAACCCCAACCCTAATAGTAACCCTCTTCTAAACCTAAACTTAACAGTAACGCTAAACCTAACCCCAAAATTAACCCCAACGCCAACCCTACCCTAAACAGAACCTAATCCTAATCCTAACCCTAACCCTAAACCATAACCCCAACCTTAACCTAAAACCCCAACCATAGCCCGAGTCCCAGCCCTAGCCATAGCACTAGCCCCCAGACCCTAAACTATACCTAGCTCTAAACCCAAACCCAACCCCAACCGTAATCCTATTCCTAAACCCCAAACCCCAACCCTAACCTTAACCCCAACACTAAACACCAACACTAACCCTAAGTCTACCCTAACCTTAACCCCCAACCACAGCCCCAGGCCCAACCCCAGCCCCAACCATAACTGTAACCCTAGCACCTATTCTAAACCTAAACCCTTTTCCTAACCCCAACCCTAACCCCAAACCTTAACCCTGACCCTAACCTTATTTCCTAACCCCAACTCTAAACCTAACTCTATCCCTAACCCTAACCCTATCCCTAACCCTAACACTATCCTATCCCTACCCTTAACTCTAACCCCAACCATAACACTAAACACTAACCTTAACCATTTCCTAGCCCTATCCCTATCCCCAGAACTAGCCCTAGTCCCAACCCTATCCCTAGCCCCAACCATACTCCCAACACCAAACCTAATCCCTAACCCTAACCCTCATCCTAACCCAAAATCATAATCTAACCCTACCCTATACCTTAACCCTAACCCTAACTCTAACCTTAAACCCTAAACCGTAACAATAACCCTAATCCCAACCCAGGCCTAACCCTAACAATAACCCTAAACACAAACTCTAAACCTATTCCTCCCCTTAACCCCAACCATAACCCTAACCCTAACCATATCCTAAACCATAAACCCTAACCCTAACACTAAACACCAACCTAACCCTACCCCTAACCAAACCCTAACCCTAACCATAATCCTTACACTAACTACAACCCTCACCATACCTCTACCCTACCCCTACCCCTAACCCCTAGCCCTAGCCCTAGCCTACACCTAAAAATATCCCTAGCCCCAGCACTAAACATAGCCCTAGCCCTAAACCCAACCCTATCCCAACGCTAACCCAAACCCTGACTCTAACCCCAACCATAACACTAAACCCTGAACCCTAAACCTAACACTATCCATCAACTCTAACCTTAACACAAACGCTAACCCAACCCAAACACTAACCCTAACCCCTAACCCAAACCCTAACCACAACCCCTAACCATACCCCTATCCTTAACCCTAACCCAAAACACTAACCATAACCCTAATCCAACAGTAACCTTAACCCTAAACCTAATACTAACCCCAACCCATGCCCCTACCCCTACACCTACACCTACCCTAACCCTAACCCTAACATTAACCCTAATCCCTAACCCTAACCCTAACACCTAACCATAACCCAAACCCTAACACTAAACCTAACCCAAACTTAACCCAACCCCAACCCCTAACCCTAACCCAAACCCTAGTCTTAGACATAACCGTAGCTTAGTCTTAAACCTAGCCCTTGCCCTACCTCGAACCCTACCCCTACCCTTACCCCTAACCCTAACCACTAACCCAAACCCTAATCCTAATCAATAACCCTAACCCTAACCGTAATCATAAAAGCTAACTATAAACCAAACACTAACCCAACACAAACCCTTACGCCAACCCTAAACCCTAACCCTAACCCTAAACCCTAACACTAACCCCTAACTCTAACCCCCAAACCTAACCCTAACCCTAACCTTAACACCAACCCTAAACCTAAGCCCAACCCCAGCCATAACCCCAACCCCAACCCCAACACTAACCTTAACCCTAACTCCAACCCAACACTAACTCTAACCCCAACCCCAAACCCCAACCCTAACCCTGAACCCAACCCCAAACCTAACCTAACCCCAACCTCAACCCCAAACCTAACACTAACCCCAACCCCAACCCCTAGCCCCAACAATAAACCTAAACCTAATCCTCAACCAAACGCTAACCCTAAACCTAACCCTAACCCTAAACCTCTTTCTAACCCTAAACCTAAGAGTAACGCTAAACCTATCAATAAACCGAATCCCAAACCAAACCCTACCTCTAACCCTACCCCCTAACCCCTAAACCTAACTCCCCCAACCCCAGCCCCAGCCCCAGCACTAGCTCCTAGCACTAGCACTAGTCCTAAACCTATCCCTAGTCCGAACCATAACCCCAACCATAAACCTAACCCCAACCCTAAACCCTAACCCTAAACCTAACTCTAACACTAACCCTAAACCCTAACCCTAAACCTAACCCCAACCTCAAACCTAACCTTAACCCCAACCCTAAACCTAAACCTAACCCTAATCCTAACCCCAACCCTAACCCTAAACCCAACCCCAATCCTAAACCAAACCACGATCCCAAACCTAACCCCAACCCCAATCCCAACCCCTAACCCCAAATCAACCTTGACCTCAACCCCCACCCTAACCCTAACCCTAACCCTAAACCTCTTCTAACCCTAAACCTAAGAGTAACGCCAAACCTAACCCTAACACTAACCCCTAACCCTAACCCTAATCCTAACCGTAATCCTATCCAAAACCAAAACCCCAACCCCCAACCCCAAACCTTAAACCCTAAACCCAAGAGTAACGCTAACCCCAACCCCAACTCTAACCCCAAGCAAATCCCCTAACCCTAACCCCAACCCCAACCCAAGAGTAATGCTAACCCTAACCCTAACCATAACCATAACCCAAGAGTAACGCTAATCCTAACCCCAGCCCCAACCCTATTCTAACCCTAAACCTAATAGTAACCCTCTTCTAACCCTAAACTTAATAGTAACGCTAAACCTAACCCCAACCCTAACCCCCAACGCCAACCCTACCCTAAACAGAACCTAATCCTAATCCTAACCCTATCCCTAAACCATAACCCTAACCTTAACCCAAAACCCTAACCCTAACCCTAACCATAGCCCGAGTCCCAGCCCTAGCCATAGCACTAGCCCCAGACCTTAAACTATACCTAGCTCTAAACCCAAACCTAACCCTAACTGTAATCCTATTCCTAAACCCTAAACCCTAACCCTAACATTAACCCTAACATTAAACACTAACACTAACTCTAAGTCTACCCTAATCTTAACCCCAACCATAGCCCTAGGCCCAACCCTAACCCTAACCATAACTGTAACCCCAACACCTATTCTAAACCTAAACCCTTTTCCTAACCCTAACCCTAAACCAAAATCTTAACCCTGACCCCAACCTTAATCCTCCTAACCCTAACTCTAAACCTAACTCTATCCCTAACCCTAACTCTATCCCTAACCCTAACATTATCCTATCCCTACCCTTAACTCTAACCCCAACCATAACACTAAACACTAACCTTAACCATTACCCTAGCCCTATCCCTATCCCTAGAACTAGCCCTAGTCCTAACCCTATCCCTAGCCCTAACCATACTCCTAACACTAAACCTAATCCCTAACCCTAACCCTCATCCTAACCCAAAATCATAATCTAACCCCCTACCCTATACCTTAACCCTAACCCTAACTCTAACCTTAAACCCTAAACCGTAACAATAACCCTAATCCTAACCCAAGCCTAACCCTAACCATAACCCTAAGCACAAACTCTAAACCTATTCCTCCCCTTAACCCTAACCCTAATCCTAACCCTAACCATATCCTAAACCCTAAACCCTAACCATAACACTAAACACTAACTCTAACCCTACCCCTAACCAAACCCTAACCCTAACCATAATCCTTACACTAACTACAACCCTTCACCATACCTCTACCTCTACCCCTACCCCTAACCCTAGCCCTAGCCAAGCCTACACCTAAAAATATCCCTAGCCCCAGCACTAAACATAGCCCTAGCCCTAAACCTAACCCTATCCCAACGCTAACCCAAACCCTGACTCTAACCCTAACCATAACACTAAACCCTGAACCCTAAACCTAACACTATCCATCAACTCTAACCTTAACACAAACGCTAACCCAACCCAACCACTAAACCTAACCCTAACCCAAACCCTATTCACAACCCCCTAACCATACCCCCTATCCTTAACCCTAACCCAAAACACTAACCATAACCCTAATCCAACAGTAACCTTAACCCCTAACCCTAATACTAACCCCAACCCATGCCCCTACCCCTACACCTACACCTAACCCTAACCCTAACACTAACCCTAATCTCTAACCCTAACCCTAACACCTAACCATAACCCAAACCCCAACACTAAACCTAAACCTAAACTTAACCCAACCCCAACCCTAACCCTAACCTAAACCTAGTCCCAGACATAACCGTAGCTTTAGTCTTAACCCCAGCCCTTGCCCTACCTCCAAACCCTACCCCTACCCTTACTCCTAAACCTAACCACTAACCCGAACCCTAATCCTAATCAATAACCCTAACCCTAACCGTAACCATAAAAGCTAACTATAAACCAAACACTAACCCAACACAAACCCCACGCCAACCCTGAACCCTAACCCTAACCCTAAACCCTAACACTAACCCTAACTCTAACCCCTAAACCTAACCCTATCCCTAACCTTAACACCAACCCCAAACCTAAGCCTAACCCCAGCCATAACCCTAACCCCAACCCCAACCCTAACTGTAACCCTAACTCTAACCCACACTAACCCTAACCCTAACCCTAAACCCCAACCCTAACCCCTGATCCTAACCCCAAACCTAACCTAACCCTAACCTTAACCCTAAAACCTAACACTAACCCCTAACCCCAAACCCTAGCCCCAACACTAAACCTAAACCCAACCCTTAACCAAACGCTAACCCCAAACCTAACCCTAACCCCTAACCCCAAACCTCTTCTAACACTGAATCTAAGAGTAACGCTAAACCCAACAATAAACCGAATCCCAAACCAAACCCTACCTCTAACCCTACCCCTAACCCCTAACCCCAACCCTAATCCTAACCCCAGCCCTATCCCTATCCCTATCCCTAGCCCTAGCACTAGCCCTAGTCCTAAACCTATCCCTAGCCCGAACAATAACCCTAACCCTAAACCTAACCCCTAACCCTAAACCTAACTCTAACACTAACCCTAAACCCTAATCCTAAACCTAAACCCAACCCCAAACCTAACCTTAACCCCAACCCTAAACCTAACCCTAATCCTAACCCCAACCCTAACCCTAAACCCAACCCCAATCCTAAACCAAACCACGATCCCAAACCTAAACCCAACCCCAATCCCAACCCTAAACCCAACCTCAACCCCTGACCTCAACCCCAACCCTAACCCTAACCCCAAACCTCTTCTAACCCTAAACCTAAGAGTAACGCTAACCCTAACCCCTAACCCCAACCCCAAACCTAACCAAAACCCCTAACCCTAACCCTACCCCAACCCTCTTCTAACCCTAAACCCAAGAGTAACACTAACCCCAACACTAACTCTAACCCCAAGCAAAACCCATAACCCTAACCCTAACCCTAAGAGTAACACTAACCCTAACCCCAACCGTAACCATAACCCAAGAGTAACGCTAATCCCAACCCTAGCCCCAACCCTATTCTAACCCCAACCCTAATAGTAACCATCTTCTAACCCTAAACTTAATAGTAACGCTAAACCTATCCCTAAACTTAACCCCAACGCCAACCCTACCCTAAACAGAACCTAATCCTAATCCTAACCCTAACCCTAAACCATAACCCCAACCTCAACCTAAAACCCTAAACCTAACCCCTAACCATAGCCCGAGTCCTAGCCCTAGCCATAGCACTAGCCCTAGACCTTAAACTATACCTAGCTCTAAACCCAAACCCAACCCCTAACCGTAATCCTATTCCTAAACCCTAAACCCCAACCCTAACCTTAACCCCAACACTAAACACCAACACTAACCCTAAGTCTACCCTAACCTTAACCCCAACCATAGCCCCAGGCCCAACTCTAGCCCTAACCCCAACTGTAACCCCAACACCTATTCTAAATCTAAACCCTTTTCCTAACCCCAACCCCTAACCCCAAACCTCAACCCCTGACCCCAACCTCAATTCCTAACCCTAACTCTAAACCTAACTCTATCCCTAACCCTAACCCTATCCTATCCCTACCCTTAACTCTAACCCTAACCATAACACTAAACACTAACCATAACCATTTCCCAGCCCTATCCCTATCCCTAGAACTAGCCCTAGTCCTAAACCTATCCATAGCCCTAACCATACTCCTAACACTAAACCTAATCCCTAACCCTAACCCTCACCCTAACCCAAAATCATAATCTAACCCTACCCTATACCTTAACCCTAACCCTAACTCTAACCTTAAACCCTAAACCGTAACAATAACCCTAATCCTAACCCAAGCCTAACCCTAACCATAACCCTAAGCACAAACTCTAAACCTATTCCTCCCCTTAACCCTAACCCTAACCCTAACCCTAACCATATCCTAAACCCTAAACCCTAACCCTAACACTAAACACTAACTCTAACCCTACCCCCAACCAAACCCTAACCCTAACCATAATCCTTACACTAACTACAACCCTTCACCATACCTCTACCTCTACCCCTACCCCTAACCCTAGCCCCAGCCCTAGCCTACACCTAAAAATATCCCTAGCCCCAGCACTAAACATAGCCCTAGCCCCAAACCTAACCCTATCCCAACGCTAACCCAAACCCTGACTCTAACCCTAACCATAACACTAAACCCTGAACCCTAAACCTAACACTATCCATCAACTCTAACCTTAACACAAACGCTAACCCAACCCAACCACTAACCCTAACCCTAACCCAAACCCTAATCACAACCCCTAACCATACCCCTATCCTTAACCCTAACCCAAAACACTAACCATAACCCTAATCCAACAGTAACCTTAACCCTAACCCTAATACTAACCCCCAACCCATGCCCCTACCCCCTACACCTACACCTAACCCTAACCCTAACACTAACCCTAACCCCAACACCCAACCATAACCCAAACCCAACACTAAACCTTAACCCCAAACTTAACCCAACCCTAACCCCAACCCCAACCCAAACCTAGTCCCAGACATAACCGTAGCTTTAGTCTTAACCCTAGCCCTTGCCCTACCTCGAACCCTACCCCTACCCTTACCCCTAACCCTAACCACTAACCCGAACCCTAATCCTAATCAATAACCCTAACCCCAAACGTAACCATAAAAGCTAACTATAACCCAAACACTAACCCAACACAAACCCTTATGCCAACCCTAAACCCTAACCTTAACCCTAAACCCTAATTCTAACCCAACCTGACCATAACCCTAAACCCTAACCCTAACCATAACACTAACCGCTAACCCTAACCCTAACCCTAACTCTAATCCTAACCCTATCCCTAACCACTAACCCTATGCCAAACCCTAACCCTAAACCCTAACACTAACCCTAACCCTAACCCCAACCATAAACCCCAAAAACTATACCGTAACTCCAACCCCTAACCCTAACCAAACCCCAACCCCAAATGCTAACCCTAACCCCAACTCCTACCCCTACCCCTAACCCTAACACAACCCCAACTCTAGCCCCAACACTAATCTCTAACCCTATCCCTAACCCCTAGCCAAGCCCCAGCCATAGCGCCAGCACCAGCCCCAGGCCCAAACCTATCCTTAGGGCCTAACCCCTACCTCTACCCTTAACTTTATTTCTACACCCCAAATCCCAAAGCTAACCCGAAGCCCAACACAACCCTAACCCAAACCCTAACCCTAACCCCAACCCATACACCTACCCCTACCCCTACCCCCTAAACCTAACCACACCCTAACCCTAACCTTAACGTTAACACTAACACTAACAATAACCTTAAGCCTAAACCTAAACCTAACCCCTAAACCCAACCCTAACACTAACCATAGAACTAACACTAACACTATCCCTAACCCTAACCCTAAACCCTAACCCTACCCCTAACTTAACAATAACCCTAACCCTAAACCCTAACCCTAACACTAACCCCAACCCAATCCTAAACCTAACCCTAACTCCAACCCATACACTTTCACTACCCCTAAACCCTAACCCTAACCCTAACCCAATACCTAAACCCTAATCCCTAACTCTCACCCTAACCCTAACCCTAACTCTTCTAACCCTAACCCCAACCCGAACCCTTACCCCAATCCCTAACACAAACCCTAAACATAAACACTAACCCTATCCCTAACCCAACCCTAACGCTAACCCTAACTCGTCTAACCCTAACCCTAAACCTATCCCTTACCCTAAACCTACACTTAGTCCTAAACTACCCCTAACCCTATCCCTATCAGTAAACCCTAATCCCTTCCCCTGACCCTAACCCTAAACACTAACTCTAACCATATCCATAACCCAAACCTAACCCCTAAACCTAATCCTAACCCTAACCCGTAATATTAACCCCTGAACCCACAACCCTAACCCTAATCCTATCCCTAACCTTAACCCCAAATCCCAACCGTAAACCTAAACCTAGCCATAGCCATAGCCCCAGACAATACCTAGCCCTAGACCTTACCCCTAACCTTAACCCTAACCCCTAATCCTAATGCTAACCCTCAACCCTAACCCTAACCCAAACCCAACCCTAACCCTAACACTAAACCTAACCTTAACTCTAACCCCAACCCTAATCATAACCCCATACCCCAACCCCAAATCTAACCCCAAACTTAACCCCAACCTTAACCCTAACCCCAACTCTAATGTTAACCCTAACCCTAACCCAACCCTAACCCTAACCCCAAACCCAAACCTAACACAAACCAAAACCCCTAATCCTACCCCCTAACCCTAACCCCAAATCTAACTGTAACCCTAAACCCTAACCTAACCCTAACCCCTAACCCTAACCCCAACACTAACACTAACCCCAACACTAAAACTAAATCATCTAAACCCCAAACATAACCCAACCCTACCCCTACCCCTACCCTTAACCCCAAACCCAACCCAAACCTACCCCTACCCCCTAATCCTAACCCCAACCCTAACCCAACCCCACACCTACCCCCTAACATTAACACTAAAACTCACCCAACACTAACACTAACCGCAGCCCTAGTCCCAGACCTAAACATAGCCCCAAACCTTAGATGTCACCCTAGCACTAGCCCCAACCCTAACCCTAAATTCCAAACTCTAACCCTAACCGTAACCCCAACCCAATGCTAACCACAAGTCCTAACCCCACACTTAAACTTAACACTAACCCCAGATGTAGGCCTAGCCCCAGCCCTAGCATTAACCCCAACCCTAACCCTAACCCAACCCTAACCCTAACTGTAACCCTAACCTCAATCCCTAACTTTACCCTTAACCCTAACCATAACCCTAATCCTAACCATAAACATAACCCCTAACCCAACCTTAATCCTAACCCTAAACCAAAAACTAACACTCACCAAAACCCATAATCTTACCCCTAACCCTAACCCTAACCTTAAATTTAACCCAATCCTAACCCTAACCCTAACCCTAACCTCAATCACTAACCCTACCCTTAACCCTAACCCTAACCATTTCCCAAAACCCTGAACCCTAACCATCAATCTGACCCTAAACAATAACCGTAACCCTAGCCCTAACCCTAACCCTAACCCTAACCCTAACCCTATCCCTAAACCTAACCCTAAACCCCAACCCTAACCCCCTAACCCCTGAACCTAAACCCAACCCCAACCGCTAACCCTAACACTAACCCTAACCAAAACTCCCTTACACTAACCCTAAACCTATCCCTAACCCTAACCCTAAACCAAACCCCAACCCACACATACCTTTAACCCCACACCTACCCCTAACCCTACCCCTAACCCTAACCCAACCCCACCCCTACCCCCTTACCCTAACTTTAACCCTAAACCAACCCTATCCCTACCCCCAACACTAACACTAAAACTCACCAACCCTAACCCTAACCCTAGCCCCAGCCCAGCCCCAACCCCTAGCCCCAGACCCAGACCCAACCCCTAGCACTAACCAAAACCATCACCCTACCCCAAATCTCTAAACCCTAACCCCAACCCTAACCCTAACTTCAACCCAATGTCCCTACCCGTACCCCTACACCTAACCGATAACCCTAACCCTAACCCTAACCCTAACCTCAAACCAAACTCCTAAACCTAACCCTAACCCCTAAATCAAACCCTAACCCCAAACCTCTTCTAACCTTAAACCCAAGAATAATGCTAACCCTAACCCTAACCCTAACCCTACCCCTAATCCCTAACCCCAACCCTAAGCCCCAACCATAACCCTAATCCTAACAGCTAACCCTAACCCTTACCCCAACCGTAACCATAACCCCAACCAAAATCCCTAACCCTAACCCCAACCCTAACTCTAAAACTCTTCTATCTTTAAACCTAAAAGTAACGTTAACCCTATCCCTAACCCCAACCCCAAAACTCTTCTAACCCTAAACCCAAGAGTAACGCTAAACCTAACCCTAAGCCTCAACCCCTAACCCCAAAACTCTTCTATCCTTAAACCTAAGAGTAACGTTAACCCCAACCCCAACCCTAACACAAACCCCAACCCCCAACATTAACCCCTAACCCCTACCCCCAACCCTAACCCTAATCCTGATCCCAACTCCCAACCCTAACCCTAACACCAGCCCTAACCCTAACTTCTATCCCAACCCTAACCTTAACCTCAACCCCAACCCCAATGCCAACCTTACCCCAACCCAACCCCAAACCTAACACTAGCCCTAGGCCTTACTCCCAACCCCAACCATAACTTTAACCCCAACACATATCCCAATAGTAAGATCTTTCCCAAACCTAACTCTAAACCCCAACTCTAACCCTAACACTAACCCCAACCCCAACTCTAACCCTGACTCCAAACCCAACCCTAAACCTAACCCTAAGCCTAACCCTAATCCCACCCTAACACTAACCCCAATTCCAACCCTAAACCCAACCACAATCTCAACCCTAACCCCAACACCAATTCCAACACTAACCCCAAGCTCATCCCTAACCCAACCCCAACACTAACCATAAATCTAACCCTAACCCTAACCCCTAACCCTAACTCTAATCCCAACCCCTAACCCTAACCATAAGACTAAACCCTAACCCCTAACCTTAACCCTAACCCGAACCCTAATGCTAAGCCTCAACGTGAATGCTAACCCCAACACTAACCCTAACCCTAACCCGAAACAATGACCCTGACACTGACCCTAACTGTAACCCCAACCCCAACACTAACTCTAACCCTAACGCTAACCTTAAACCCCAACCCTAACAATAACCCCAAACCCCAACCCCAAACCCCAACCCTAATCCTAAACCCAACACTAAACCCCAACCCCAAACCTAACCAAAACCCCTAACCCCAACCCTCACCCCATACCTCTTCTAACCCCAAACCCAAGAGTAATGCTAACCATAACCCCTAACCTAACCCTAACCCTAAACCTCTTCTAACCCTCAGCCTAAGAGTAACACTAACGCTAACCCTAACCCCAACTCTATACCCAACCGAAACCCCTAACCCTAACCCCAACCCCAACTCTAATGCTAAACCTCTTATAACCCCAAACCTTAGAGTCACGCTAACCCCAACCCAAACCCTAACACCCAACCCCAACCCCAACCTAATCCTAACGCAAACTCAAACTCTAAACCCTAACACTAAACCCAACCCTAATCCCAAACCTAACCCTAACCCTAACCTTAAAACCAACCCCAAACCTAACCCTAACACCAACCCTAACCCTAATCCCAACCCCAACCCTATCCCTAACCCCCAACCATAACCCCTAACCCCAACCTAATCCTAACGCAAACCCTAACTCTAAACCCCAACACTAAACCTAACCCTAACCCCAAACCTAACCCTAACCCTAACCTTAAAACCAACCCTAAACCTAACCCTAACACCAACCCCAAACCTAATCCCAACCCCAACCCTATCCCTAACCCCAAACATAACCCCTAACCCTAACCCTAACTTAACCCTAACCCTAAACCCTAACCCCAACCCTAACCCTAATCCCAACCTAACCCTAACCCTAACCCTAATCCTAAAACCTAACACCAAACCTAAACCCAACGCTAGCTCCAACCCTAACCCCAACCCCAACTGCAACCCTAACCCTAACCTATACACTAACCCCAACCCTGACCCCAAACCTAACCGTAACCTCAACCACAAGCCTAACCCTAACCCCAACCCTAAACCTAACCTTTACCCCAACCCTAACCCTTCCCAAATGCTAACACCTAACCCTAACCTTATCACTAACCCCAACCTCACCCTAACCCCTATGCCAACCCTAACCTTAATCTTAAACCTAACCCCAAAGCCAACACTACCCTAACCAAACCTAACCCCAACCCCTAAATCTAGGCCTAAACCTAACTTTAACCCTAACACATATCCTAAGCCTAAGCTCTTCCTTAACCCTAACCCCAACCCCAACCCCAAAGCTCAACCTAACCCTAACACTAACCCTAACCCCTAAGCCCATCCCTAACGTGAACCCCAACCCCAACCCTAATCCCAACCACAATCCCAAACCTAAACCAAACCCCATTCCCAACCCTAACCCCAACCACAACCCTAACCCCAACCCAACCCTAACTGTAAACCTAACCCTAACTCTAACCCTAACCCCTAACCCCAACCATAACACTAACCCCTAAACCCTAACCCTAACCCTAACCTTAACGCTAACCCTAACACTAATGCTAATCCCATCGCTAACCCTAACCCTAAACCCTGACCTCACCCTGTCCCTAAACGTAACCCTAACCCTAACACTAACTCTAACCCCAACACTAACACTAAACCCTAACCCTAATCCTAACCCCAAACCTAACCCCTAACCCCAACCAAAACCACTAACCCTAACCCTAATCCTAATCCCTAACCCTAAACCTCTCTAACCCCAAGCCCAAGAGTAACGCTAACCCTAACCCCTAACCCGAACCATAACCCTACCACGAACCATAACCCTAAACCAAACCCTAAACATAACCCCTAACCCCAACACTAACCGTAAATCTAAGCCCTATCCCTAACCCCAACCCCAAACCTCCTCTAACCCCAAGCCCAAGAGTAACCCTAACCCCAACCCCAACCCCTAAACCCAAACCCAACCCCAAAACTCTTCTAACCCCAAACCTAAGAGTAACGCCAACCCCAACCATAAGCCTAACCCTAACCCCTAACCCCTAAACACTAACCTTAACCCTAACCCTAACACCAACGCTAAACCTAACCCAACTCTAACCCTAACACCAACCCCAACCCTAAACCTAAACCAAACCCCAACCCAAACCCCAGCCCTAGGCCTAAATCTAACCTTAACACAAACTTAAACCCTAACACATATCCTAAGCCTAAGCTATTTCCCCAAACCCTAATCTTAAATCCCAACCCCTAAAATGACCCTAATCCCTAACCCTAACCTTAATCCTAACACTATCACTAACCCTATCCCTAACCCCTAACCCTATCCCCACACTTAACACTAACCCCAACCATAACACTAAACACTACCCCTAACCCTAGCCCCAGCTCCCAGCCCCAGACCTAGCCCTATCACTAGCACTAGTCCTAAACCTATCCCTAGCCCGAAACATAACCCCAAACCTAACCCTAACCCTAAACATAACCGTAACCAAAATCGGTAACCCTAACATATCATTAACCCTAACCCTAACCCTAAACCCTAACCCCAAACCCTAACGGTAACATTAACCCCAACCCCTAGCCCTAACCCTAACCCTAACACTAACTGTAACCCCCAACCCCTAGCCCTAACCCTAACCCCAACCCCAACCCTAACCCTAACCCTAACCCCAACCGTAACCCTAACCCCAACCCAAACCCTAACCCTAACCCCAAACTTAACCCCTAACCCTAAGCCCTACCCCAACCCTAATCCTAACCACTAACCCTAACCCTAAACCCAACCCCAAACCTAAGCCCAACCCCAACAATAAACCCAATAATAACATTAACCTTAACCCTAAACCCAACCCCAACGCCAAACCTACCCTAACCCCACACTAATCTTAACCCCAGCCCTAGGCCTAACTCTAATCATAACTCTAACTTTAAGCCCAACACATATCCTAAGCCCAAACTCTTTCCCCTAACCCTAAACCCAAACACTAACCCTATCACTAACCCTAATCCCTGACCCTAAGCTTAACCCCAACACTATCGCTAACCCTAACCCCAACCCATAACCCCATGCATACCCTTTACTCTAACCCAAACGATAACACTAAACACTAACCCAACCCCTAGCCCCAGCCCCAGCTCCCAGCCCCAACCCCTAGCACTAGCCCCAGACCCAAAACTATCCCTAGCCCAAACCATAACCCCAACACTAAACCTAACCCCTAACCCCAAACCTAACCCTAACTCTAACCCCAACCCCAAACCTAACACTAACCCCAATCCTAAACCTAACCCTAACCCCAACCCCAACCCTAACCCCAACCCTAACCCTAACCCCAAACCCACCCCTAAACCCAACCACAATCCCAACGCTAAACCAACCCCACCCCAACCCTAATCCCAACCTAACCCTAATCCCAACCTTAACCCTAACTCCAACCCCCAACCCTAACCATAAACCTAACCCCAACCCCCAAACCCAACAATAACCCTAACCCCTAACCATAACCCTAACACTAACCCTAACACCCAAACCTAACCCTAACGATAACCCTAACGCTAATGCTAACCCTAATGCTAACCCTAACCCTAAACCCTGACCCTGACCCTGACCCTAACCCTAACCCTAATGCTAACCCTAAACCCTAACCCTAACCCTAACCCTAAAGCAAATCCCA
>CAKJTW010000587.1:0-15000 GCA_917880005.1 Nanger dama | reverse complement strand
AAACCCTAATCCTAACCCTAACCCTAATCCCAAATCCCAACCCTAACCCTAACCCCTAGCCCCAAACCCTAGCCTAAACTTAACCCTAACCCCAACCGGCTAACCCTATCCCTAACCCTAACCAAAACCCCTGACCCTAACCCTAACACTAAACCAAACCCTTACCCTAACCCTAACCCTAACACTAACCCTAACCCCAACCCTAACACTAACCCCATCCCCAACCTTAGCTCTAACCCCAAACCTAAACCTAACCCTAACCCCAAACGTAACCAGAACCACAATCCCAACCCCAAACCCAACCCCAATTACAACCCTAACCCCAACACCAACCCTAACCCCAACCAAAACCCTAACCCCAACCGAAACCCCAACCCCAACCCCACCCCAACCCTAACCCTAACCCCAAACCTAACCCTAACCCCAAACCCTAACCCCAACCCCAACCCTAACCCCTAACCCTAATCCCTAACCCTAACCCCTAACCCTAACACTAACACTAACCCTAACCCCTAACCCTAAGCCTAACCCTAATCTTAACGCTAACCTAATGCTAACGCTAACCCTAATGCTAAACCTGACCCTAAATCCTGACCCTGATCCTGACTCCAACCCTAACCCTAACCCCAACCCTTATCCTAACCCTAAACCCTAACCCCTAACCCTAACGCTAACGCTAAACCCTAACCCTATCCATAACCCTAACCTTAACCCTAAGCCCAACCCTTACCCCTAATCCTAACCCTAAAACCTACCCTAACGAAAACCCCTAACTCTAACCCTAACCCCCAAACCCTAACCCTAACACTAACCCCATCCCACCCTACCCGTTCCCTAACCCTAACACGAACACTAACCATAACCCCTAACACTAACCATAATCCTATACCATACCCCAACCCCAAAGTCTAACCCCAACCCCCCAAACCCAACCCCAACGCCAACACTACCCTAAACCTACTCTAACCCTAGCCAAGGCCTAACTCTAACCCTAGCCCTAACTTTAACCTTAACACATATCCTAAGCCTAAACTCTTTCCCCTAACCCTAACCCTAAACCATAACCCCTAACCTAACCCCTAATCCCTAACCCTAACCTTAAACCTAACACTAAACCTAACCCCTAAACCCAACACTAACCTAACCCCAACCATAACCCCAACCCTAACCCTAACCTAAACCTAACCCTAACCCTAACGCAAACCCTAAAGCTAAAGCAAATCCTAATGCTAACCCTAACCCTAAACCCTGACCCTGATCCTGAACCTAACCCTAACCCTAAACCTAACACTAACCCCAACCGTAAAGACAACCCTAAACCCAAACCCCAACCCTTACTCTAACCCTAATCCTAAACCCTAACCCTAACCCTAAGCCCTAACCCCAACCCCTAACCCTAACCCAAAATCCTAACCCTAACCCTAACCCTAACCCTAACCCTAATCCTAACCCCAACACCCTAATCCTAACTCTAACCCCAAATCTAACCTCTAACCCTAACCCCAAACCTTATCCCTAACCCTAACCCTAAACATTTCCCCAACTAAAACCCCTACCCTAACCCTAACTCGTCTAAACCTAACCCTAACCCTATTTCTATCCCTACCCCTAACCCTACTGTAACCTTATCCCCAACCATAACCAGAACCCCTAATCCTACCTGCACCACTACCCCTACCCATAACCATAACCCTATCCCTAAACCCTAAACCATAAACCTAAAACCTAACCCCTAACACTAAACACTAACCCTTACCTTAACCCTAACCCAACCCTTAAACTAACCCTAACCCTAACACTAACCACAACCCTTCAACCTACCCCTAACCCTAGCCCTAACCCTATTCTAACCATAACCCTAAACCCAACCAACTATAACAATAAACATAATAGAAACGCTAACCCTAACCCTGAACCTAACCCCAACGCCAACCCTAACCTAAAACTACCCTAACCCTAGCCCTAGGCCTAACTCTAACCCTAACCCTAACTTTAACCTTAACACATATCCTAAGCCTAAACTCTTTCCCTAACCCTGAACCCTAACCCCAACCCTAACTCTAACCCTAATCCTAAACCCCAACCCTAACCTTAACCCCAACCCCAAGCCCCAACCCTAACCCCAAACCTAACCCTAAACCCTAACCTTAACCCTAACAATATCCCTAAACCTAACCCTAATCCTAACCCTAACACCTAATCCTAATCCCAACCCTAACTTCTAACCCTAACCCTAACAATTACCCCTAACTCTAACACTAAACACCAACCCTCACGTTCACCCTATCCCAATCCTAAAATTAACCCAAACCCCACACTAACCACAACACTTAAACCTACCCCTAACCCTAGCCCTAACGCTATTCTTACCATAACCCTAAACCTAACCCTTCTATAACAATAAACCAAATAATAATGCTAACCTTAAACCCAAACCTAACCCTAAACCCTAACACTAACCCCTAAACCCAACCCTAACCCTAACCCTAACACCAACCGTAACCCTAACCTAACCCCAACCCTAACCCTATCCCCAACCCCAACCCTAACCTTAACCCCAACCCCAACACTAACCCTAACCCTAACCCTAAACCCTGACCCTGAACCTGAACCTAACCCTAACCCTAACCCCTAACCCTAACACTAACCCTAACCATAATGCTAACCCTAAACCCTAACACTAACCCTAACCCTAAACCTAATCCTAAGCACTAACCCTATCCCTAACCCGATCCCTAACCCTAACCCTAACCCTAACCCTAACCCTAATATTAACCCTAACACTAAAACTAACCCTAGCCCAAACCCTATCCATAGCTATAACCCCAACACTAATCCTTAACCCTAAAACCTAACACTAACAGTAACCATAACCCCAACCCCACAATAACCCTAAATCCTAACTCCAACCCTAACCCTAACACTAACCCCAACACTAACCCTAAACCCAACCCTAACCCTAACACCTACCCCAATCCTAACCCTAACCCTAATCCTAAAGCTAACCCTAACCTTAAACCTAACCCCAACCCCAACCCTAAACCCAACCCCCAACCATAACCCCACACCAACCCTAACCCTAACATAACCCTAACACTAACCCTAACCCCTAACCCTAAACCTAACGCTAACCCTAAATCCTAACGCTAACCCTAACCCTAAACCTAACTCTAACACTAACCCTAACGATAAACCTAACCCTAAACCGTGACCCCAACTCTGACCCTGACTCTGACCCTAACCCTTAACCCTAACACCAACCCTAACCCTAACCCTAACCCAAACTCTAAACCCTAACACTAACCCTAACGCTAAACACTAACCCTAACCCTAATCCTTACACAACAATAAAACTAACCGTAACCCTAACCCCAACCCATTCCCCTACACCTACCCCTACCCCGAACCCTAACCATAACCGTAACCCCTAACCTAACACTAACCCTAACGCTAACCCTAACCCATAACCGTAACCCTAACCCTAACCCTAACCCTAAACCTAAAGCCTAACCCTAACCCTAACTCCTAAATCTAACACTAACCCTAACCCTAACACCAACTCTAACCCCTAACCCTATGCCCAACCCCAACCCCAACCCCAATCCCAACCATAACCCCAACCCCACCCTAACCCCAACCTCATCCCTAACCATAAACCTAACCCCTAACCCTAACACTAACCCTAACCCCCAAACCTAACGCAAGCACTAACACTAACGCTAACCCTAACCCTAAACCGTACCCCTGACCCTGACCCTAACCCTATACCTAACCCTATCACTAACACTAACCGTAACGCTAACCCTACACCCTAACCCTAACCCCTAACCCTAATCCTAAACCCTAACCCTAACCCTAAACCTAAACCCTAAACCCAACCCTTACCCTAAACCAAACCATAACCCTAACCCTAAACCTAAACCAAACCCTAAACCTAACCCTAACCCCAACCCCAACCAAAATCCTAACCCCAACCCTAACCCCTAACCCTAATCCCAATCCTAACCCTAACCCCAACCCCAACCCTAACCAAAACCACAATCCCAACCCTAAACCCAACCGCAATCCCAACCTTAACCCTAAACCCAACCCCTAACCCCAAACCCAACCCTAACCCCTAACCCTAATCCCTAACCCTAACCCTAACCCTAACCCTAACCTCAACACTAACCCCCAACCCTAACCCTAACACTAACCCTAAACCCTAAACCTAAGTCTAACCCCTAACCCTAACGCTAACGCTAATGCTAACGCTAACCTTAATGCTAACCCTAACCCTAAACCCTGACCCTGACCCTAACCCTAACCCCTAACCCTAACCCTAACTCTAACCCCAACACTAAGGATAACCCTAAACCCTAACCCCTAAACCTAACACTAACCCTAACCCTAATCCTAACCCCTAACGCCTAACCCTAACCCTAACCCTAACCAAAACCCCTAACCCTAACCCTAACCCTAACCTTAAACTCTAAAACCTAACATTATCCCTAACCATAACCCTAACTCTACAATAATCCCAAATCGTAACCATAACCCTACCCCAACCCTAACCCTAACCCCCAACCCTAACCCTAACCTAACCCTAACACTAACCCTAACCCCTAACCCTAACACTAACACTAACCCCAACACTAACCCCTAACGCTAACCCTAACCCCAACCCCAGCCCCAGCCCTAGCTGTAGCCCCAACCATAGCCCCAGCCCCAACCCTAACCCTAATACGAAACCCAACACTAACACTAACACTAACCCTAATCCCAAACCTAACCCTAACCCTAACCCAACCCTAACACTAACCCCAACACTATCCTAAACCCCTAATCCTACCCTTACCCCTACCCCTAACCCTAACCCTAGTCCTAGCCCTATCCCTAGACATAGCCCTAGCTTTAAACCCCAGCCGTAGCACTAGCGCCAAACCTAACCCTAACCCTAACCCAACCCTAACCCTAACCCTAACACTACCCTCAACCCCTAATCCTACCCCTTCCCAAACCCCCTAACCCTAACCCTAACCCCAACTCTAATCCTAACCATGCCCTAACCCTAACCCTAACCCTATTCTAAACCCTAACCCCAAATCTAAACCTCTTCTAACCCTAACCCCAACAGTAACGCGAACCCCAACCCTTACCCTAGTCCCAACCCAAACCATAACCATGAACCTACCCTAACCCTAAACCCAACCCTAACCCCAAAACTAACCCCAAGCCTAACCCTAACACTGACACTAACCCCAAACCCAAACCCAAATCTAAAATAATCTTAACCCTAACCCCAACCAATAACACTAACCCCAACCCTAAAGCCCAACCCCACTCCTAACCCCAAACACTAACCCCAACCCCAAACTTTGCCCCAGCCCCAGCCCTAGCCTTAGCGCTAGCCCTGTCCCTAAACCTAGCCCTATCCCTAATCCTAACCCTACCCCTAACCATAACCCTATCCCAACCCTAACCCTAACCCTAGCAACAACACTAACTGTACCCTTCCCCCGCCCCCCTAACCCTAACCCTGAACACTAACCCTAACCCTAACCCAACCCTAACCCTATCCCCAACACTAACCTCAACCCCTAACACTACCCCCTATTCCTTACCCTAAACCTAAACCCAGCCCCAGCGTTAGCGCTAAACCTAGCCCCACCATTACCCCTAACCCTAACCCTAACCCAACCCTAACCATAACCGTACCTCTATCCCTAACCCTAATTTTCACACTGAACCCTAACCCAACCCTAACCCTAACCACAACCCCTAACATACCCCTTCCTCAACCCCAACCCTAATCCTAAACAATGAACCCAACCCTTACCCTAAACCCTAACTCTAACCCCAAACTAACCTTAACCCCAAATCCCAAATCTTAAATCTAACCCTATTCTAACCATAACCCCAAACTTAAACCTCTTCTACCCTAACCCTAACAGTAACGTTAGCCACAACCCCAGCCCAACCCCTACGCCTAAGCCTAAAGATAACCGTAGCCCTAGCCCTACCCCTAGCCCCAAACATAACCTAAACCCTAACCCAACCCTAACCCTAATCCTAAATCTATCCCTCACCCTATCTCTAAACCATAAACCCTAACCCTAAGCCCAACGCTAAACCTAACGCTAACGCTAACCCCAACGCCAAACCGAACCGTAACCCTACCCTAACCCTAAACTTCACACTGACCCCAACACGAAGCCTAACCCTAACTCTAACCCTAACCATAACCCCAACCAATAACACTAACCCTAACCCTAAACCTAACCCCAACCCAACTCTAACCCTAACCCTAACCCCAACCGAAACCCCAACTTTAACACTAACCCCAACCCCAACCGTAACCCTAACCCTGTTCTAACCCTAACCCCAAATCTAAACTTCTTCTAACCCCAACCCTAACAGTAACACTAACCCTAAACCCAACCCCCAACCGCAATCCCAACCACAACCCCAACCCCAAACATACCCTAACCCTAAACCTAACCTTAACCCTGACCCTAACCCCTAACCCTAGCACTATCCCTAGCTCTAACCCTATCCATAGCCCCAAACCTAACCCAACCCTAACCCTAACCCCAAACCCAACCCCTAGCCATACCCCCTTCCCCTACCGCTACCCCCTACTTCTACACATAACCCTAACACCTAACCCTAACCCTAACCCTAGCCCCAAACATATCCCTAACCCTAACCCTAACCCTAAGCCTAAATCCCAAAACCCAACACTAAAGCTAACCTTAACCCTAACCATAACCCCAACCCTAAATCCTAAATGTAAACCTAACCCTAACCCTAAACACTAACCCCAACCCCAACCTTAGCCGTAGCCGAAGCCCCAGCCCCAGCCCTAGCCCTTGCCCTAATACTAGCCCTAGCCCTAACCCTAACCCTAACCATAACCATAACCCTAATCCCTAAACCCTAACCCTAACCCTAAACCCTATACCCTAACCTTAACCCTAACCCAAACGCTAACCAAAACCTATCCCTAAAACTAATCCTACACCCAAACCATACCCCTACACCTTACCCTACCCGTAACCCTAACCCTAACACAACCCCAACCATAACCATAACCCCAACCCTATCCTTAAACCCTAAACCCTAACTTAACCCTAACTCCAAACACTTACCCTTACCCTAATGCTAACACAACCTTAACCCTAATGCTAACACTAACTGTAACCACCAATACTAACACTAACCCTAATCTTAACTCTAAACCCCAACCCCAAACGTAACCTTTTTCTAAACCTAACCCTAAACCTAAAACTCTTCTAACCCCTTACCCTAACAGTAACGCTAACCCCAAACTTAACCCCTAACCCCAACCACAACCCCAAACCCAACCCAACCCTAACCATAACCCTAACACTAACCCTAACCCTAAACTCTATTCATCACCCTAACCCCAACCCCCAACACTAACACTAAAAATAACCCCAACCATAACCGTAAACCTAACCCTAACCCCAACCCTAACCCCAAGAGTAACCCTAACCCTAACCCCAATCCTAACGCTAATCCTAAACCCTAACTCTAAACCCCAACCCTAAAGCTAACCCTGCCCTATCCCTAACCCTAACCCTAATGCTATCCCTTACCCGAACCGCAGCCCCAGCCGTAACCCTGCCCCAGCACTAGCCCGAGCCCCAACCCTAGCCATAGCCCCAACCCTAAGCCTCCAACCCCAACCATAAACCTTACCCCAACCCCAGCCCCAGCCGTAGCCCAAGCCCTAGCGCTAGCCCCATCCCCAACCCTAGCCATAGCCCTAACCCCAAGCCTCAACCCCTAACCCTAACCCCAACCCCAACCCTAACCCTAACACTACCCTAAACCAAAACTTAACCCTAACCCCAACCATAGCCCCAGCCTTACCACTTTCCCCTAACCCTATCCCTAGCCCTAAACATAAACCCAACCATATCCATAAACCCCAAACCCTAACCTTAATGCTAAAACTAACACTAACCCAACGCTAATACTAACCCTAACCCCTAACCCCAACCCATAACCCTTCCCCTACCCCCTACCCGTAACCTTAACCCATAACCCTAACCCGAACCCCTAACACTAAACCTAACCCCAAATCTAAACATCTTCTTACCCTAACCTAACAGTAACGCTAACCCCAACCTCAACCCCAACCCCAACCCTAACCCTAACCGCACCCTAACTCCAAACCCAACCCTAACCCTAACCCTAACTCTAGCCCCAACCCCAGCCCTAGCTCTAATCCCAACCCAACCTTAACCCTAACCCTAAACCCCAATCCCAACCTTTACCCCAGACCCATCCCAGCCCCAACCCGAGCACCAGCCCCAGCCCCAATCCCATACCTAGCCCTAAACCTAACCCCTAACCCTAATCCTAAACCCTAAACCCCAAACCCAACCCTAACCCTAAACCCAACCCAACCCTAAAGATAACCCCAACCCAAACCCAAACCCCTAACCCTACCGCTTCCTCTAACCAATAACACTAACCTTAACCCCAAACCCAACATTAGCCCCAGCACTAGCCATAGCCCTAACCCTATCCCTAGCCCCAACCCTAAACCTAACCATAAACCCCAAAACCCAAACCCCAACCCTAACCCAAACCTAACCCTAAACCCAACCCCAACCCCAAGCCACACACCTTCCCCTACTCCTACCCCAACCCCTACCCATAACCCCAACCCCTAATCCTAACCCTAACCCTAGCCACTAACCCTATCCATAGCCCCAACCCTAACCCCAAACCTAATCCTAAACCCTAAAACCTAACACTAACTCTAACCCCACCCCCAAACCCACACTAAGCCCAAATCCCAAACCTAAAACTAACACTAACCCCAAACACTAAGCCCAACCCCAGCCCCAGCACTAGTCCTTGCCCTAAAATTAACCCTAGCCCCAACCCCAACCCTAAACCATAAACCCTAACCCTAACCCCAACCCTAAAACTAGACCTAACCCTAATCCTAACACTAACACTAACACTAACCCTAATCAAAAACATAACCCCAACCCTAACTCTAACCCAACCCTAACCCTAACACTAACACTAACCTCAACCCCTAATCCTACCCTTACCCCTAAACCCAACCCCAACCCTAGTCCCAGACCTATCCCCAGACATAGCCCCAGCTTTAAACCCCAGACCTAGCACTAGCCCCAAACCTAACCCCTAACCCCTAACCCAACCCTAACCCTAACCCTAACACTACCCTCAACCCCTAATCCTACCCTACACCTACCCCTAAACCAAACCCTAACCCCGACTCAAACCCTCAAACCCCAACCCTACACTAAACCCAACACTATTCTAACCCCTAACCCCAAATTTAAACCTCTTCTAACCCCAATCCCAACAGTAACGGTAAACCCAACCCCTTACACTAGCCCCAACCCAAACCCCAACCATGAACCTAACCTAACCCTAAAACTAACCCAAAACCTAACACTAACCCCAACCCCAACCAAAACACTAACACTAACCCCAAACCCAAATCTAAATGTAAACTAAACTTAACCCCAACCCTAACCAATAACACTAACCCCAATCCTAAATCCCAACCCTATCCCCAACCCCAAACACTAACCCCAACCCCAAACTTTGCCCCAGCAGTAGCCCCAGCCCCAGCACTAGCCCTGTCCCTAAACCTAGCCCTATCCCCAACCCAACCCTACTGCCATGGTTAGGCTAGGGCTTTGGTTAGGGGTTTTGGTTAGGGGTTAGGTTAGGCTAGGGGTAGGGCTTAGGGTAGCCTTACGGTTAGGTTAGTGTTAGGTTAGGTTAGGTTAGAGTCAGGGTCAGAGTCAGGGTTTAGAGTTAGGGTTAGCATTAGGGTTAGCGTTAGCATTAGGGATAGCGCTAGGTTAGGTTAGGCTTAGGTTAGGGGTTAGTGTTAGTGTTAGGTTAGAGTTAGGGTTTACGGTTAGGTTAGGGTTAGGGTAGAGATTAGGGTTAGGGTTAGGGTTGGGGTCGGGGTTAGGGGTTGGGTTTAGAGTTGGGTTTGCAGTTGGGTTTATGGCTGGGACTGTGGTTCTGGTTAAGGCTGGGGCTGGGGGGTTAGGGTTGGGGTTAGGGTTAGGTTAGGTTTAGGGTTGGGGTTGGGGTTAGGGTTGGGGTTAGGCCACGGTTAGGGTTGGGGTTAGGGTTAGGCCAGGGTTAGGCCAGGTTTAGGTTAGGGTTTGGCTTAGTTTTATGGTTAGGGTTAGGGTTAGGCCTTGATTTAGTGTTAGTGTTAGGCTAGGTTTAGGGTTAGTGTTAGGGTTAGGTTAGGTCAGGGTCAGGTCAGGGGTAGGGGTTAGGTTAGGGTTACGGTTAGGGTGAGTGAAAGGGTTAGTGTTAGGCTTAGGTTAGGGTTAGGGATTAGGGTTAGTGTTAAGGTTAGGGTTAGGGGTTAGGGTTAGGCAGGTTTAGGGTAGGGTTGGCGTTGGGGTTAGGTTTAGGTTTAGGGTTAGCGCTACTATTAGGTTTATTGTTATAGAGGGTTAGGTTTAGGGTTATGATTAGAATAGGGTTAGGGCTAGGGTCAGGGGTAGGTTTAGGGGTTGTGGTTAGTGTTAGGGTTAGGGTTAGTGCTAGGCTGTGTTAGGTTTAAGGTAAGGGTTAGTGTTTAGTGTTAGGGTTAGGTTAGGGTTAGGCTTAGGGTTTAGTGATAGGGTTATGGTTATGGGTTGGTGGTAGTGGTGCAGGTAGGTTTAGCGGTTGTGGTTAGGGTTAGCGACAAGGTTACAGTTGGGTTAGAGGTAGGGTAGAGGTAGGGTAGGTAGGGTTAGGTTTAGACGACGAGTTATGGTTAGGATTAGGTTAGGGTTAGGGGTTTTGGTTACGGTAAGGGTTAGTGTTAGGTTAGGGGTTAGGGTTAGTGTTAGGATTAGATGTTAGGGTTAGGGTTAGGGTTAGGTTTAGGGTAATGGCTTGGGTTAGAGTTAGGGTTTAGTGTTAGGTTAGCGTTAGGGTTAGGTTAGGGTCACGGTCAGGGTCAGAGTCAGGGTCAGAGTCAGGGTCAGGTTTAGGTTAGGTTTAGCGTTAGGTTTAGGGTTAGGGTTAGCATAGGGGTTAGTGTTAGGGTTATGGTTATTGTTAGTGGTTAGGTTAGTGTTAGGTTAGGTTAGGTTGAAGGGTTAGGGTTGGGGTTAGGCTTGGGGTTAGGGTTAGGATTTAGGTTATTGTAGGTTTAGGGTTATGGTTAGGGTTAGTGTAAGGGCTTAGTGATTAGGTTAGGGTTAGGTTAGGATTAGGGGTTTTGGTTAGGGTTAGGGTTAGGGTTTGGTTTAGTTTTATGGTTAGGGTTAGGGTTAGGGTTTGATTTAGTGTTAGTGTTAGGGTTAGGTCTAGGGTTCGTGTTAGGGTTAGGGTTAGGTCAGGGTCAGGGTCAGGTTAGGTGTTAGGGTTAGGGTTACGGTTACAGTGAGTGAAAGGGTTAGTGTTAGGGTTAGGGTTAGGGATTAGGTTAGTGTTAAGGTTAGGGTTAGGGGTTAGGGTTAGGGTAGGTTTAGGGTAGGGTTGGCGTTGGGGTTAGGTTTAGGGTTAGGGTTAGCGTTACTATTAGGTTTATTGTTATAGAGGGTTAGGTTTAGGGTTATGATTAGAATAGGGTTAGGGCTAGGGTCAGAGTAGTTTTAGGGGTTGTGGTTAGTGTTAGGTTAGGGTTACTGTTAGGTTTGGTTAGGGTTAAGGTAAGGGTTAGTGTTTAGTGTTAGGTTAGGGGTTAGGGTTTTGGTTTAGGGTTTAGTGATAGGGTTATGGTTATGGGTAGAGTTAGTGGTGCAGGTAGGTTTAGCGGTTGTGGTTAGGGTTAGCAACAAGGTTACAGTTGGGTTAGAGGTAGGGGGTAGAGGTAGGGTTAGGGTTAGGTTTAGACGAGTTATGGTTAGGGGTTAGGGTTAGGGTTTTGGTTATGGTAAGGGTTAGTGTTAGGTTAGGGGTTAGGGTTAGTGTTAGGATTAGATGTTAGGGTTAGGTTTAGGTAATGGTTTGGGTTAGAGTTAGGTTTAGGGTTAGGGTTAGGGTTAGGCTAGGGTTAGGGTCAGGGTCAGGGTCAGAGTCAGGGGTCAGAGTCAGGGTCAGGGTCAGAGTCAGGGTCAGGTTAGGGTTAGGTTTAGTGTTAGGTTTAGGTTAAGGGTTAGCATAGGGGTTAGTGTTAGGGTTAGGGTTATTGTTAGTGGTTAGGTTAGTGTTAGGGTTAGGTTAGGTTAAGGGCTGGATTTAGGTTAGGGTTGGGGCTAGGCTTGGGGTTAGTGCTAGGATTTAGGTTGATTGTAGGTTTAGGTTATGGTCAGGTTAGTGTAAGGGTTTAGGGTTTAGGGTTAGGGTTAGGGTTAGGATTAGGGGTTTTGGTTAGGGTTAGGGTTAGACTTAGGGGTTAGGTTTAGGGTTTGAGTTAGGCTTAGGGTTAGTGTTAGGGTTAGCGTTAGTGATAGGGTTAGGGTTAGGGTCAGGTCAGGGTCAGGGTTTAGGGTTAGGGTTAGGGTTAGGGTTGGGGTTGGGGTTAGGGTTGGGGTTGGGGTTAGGGTTGGTATTGGTGTTGGGTTTAGGGTTGGGATTGTGGTTCTGGTTAGGGTTGGAGTTGGGGTTAGGGTTACCTTTAGGGTTAGGGTTAGGGTTGGGGATGGGGTTGGGGTTAGGGTTAGGGTTCTGTTAGAGTTAGGTTTAGGTTTAGGGTTAGGGGTACTGTTAGGGCTTGGTTTAGGGTTAGGGTTAGGGTTAGCTTTAGGGTTAGGCTTTGGTTTAGGGTTAGGGTTAGGGTTAGGTGTTTTGCTTAGGGTTAGAGATAGGGTTAGTGGTTAGGTTAGGGTTAGGGTTAAGATTTAGGGTTAGTGTTAGTGTTAGGGTTAGTGTTTAGGATTAGAGTTAGGGTTAGGGTTAGGGTTAGGGTTTAGGGTTAGCATTACGGCTAGGGTTAGTGAAAGGGTTAGGGTTATGGTCTGGGTCAGTGTCAGGGTTTAGGGTTATGGTTAGGGTTAGGGTTAGTGTTAGGCTTAGGTTAGCATTACGGTTAAGGTTAGTGTTAGGTTTAGGGTTAGGTTCAGGTCAGGGTCAGGGTTAGTGGTTAGGGTTAGGGTTACAGTTAGGGTGAGTGAAAGGGTTAGTTTTAGTGTTAGGGTTAGGGTTAGAGTTAGGGATTAGGGTTAGTGTTAGGTTAGGGTTAGGGGTTAGGGGTTAGGGGTTAGGGTTAGGGTTAGGGTTTGGGTTAGGGTTAGGGTTAGGGTTAGGTTAGGGGAGGTTTAGGGTTGAGGTTGGGGTTAGGGTTGGGGTTGGGGTTAGGGTTGGGATTGGGATTGGGGTTAGGGTTTAGATTGTGGTTGGGATTAGTGTTGGGGTTGGGGTAAGGGTTGGGGTTGGGGTTAGGGTGAGGTTAGGGTTATGGTTGGGGTTAGGGTTAGGGTTGGTGTTGGGGTTAGGGTTAGAGTTGGGGCTAGGGTTAGAGTTGGCATTAGGGTTAGTGTTGGGCCTGGAGGTTAGGCTTAGTGTTGGGGTTAAGGTTAGGTTTAGGGTTGGAGTTAGGATTAGGGTTAGGTTTAGGCTTAGGGATTAGGGTTAGTGTTAGGGTTTAAGGTTAGGGTTAGTGTTAGGGTTAGGATTAGGGGTTTAGGTTAGGGTTAGGGTAGGGGTTAGGGTTAGTTTTGTTACGATTAGGGTTAGGGTTAGTGTTTGGTTTAGGTTTATGTTTAGGGTGAGGTTTAGTGTTAGGGTTATGGTTTAGGCTATGGATAGGTTTATAATTAGGGTTAGGGTTAGGGTTAGTAGGATAGGGGTTAGGGGTTAGGGTTAGGGATAGTGTTAGGGTTTAAGGTTAAGGTTAGGGATTAGGGTTAGGTTAGGGTTTAGGGTTAGGGTTGGGGAAAGAGTTTACACTTAGGATATGTGTTAGGTTTAAACTTAGAGTTAGGGTTAGAGTTAGGCCTAGGTATAAGTTTAGGGTAGGTTTAGGTCAGGGGTTGGCATGGAGGTTAGGTTTAGGATTATGGTTACAATAGGGTTAGGGCTAGGGTTAATGGTAGGTTTAGGGATTATGGTTAGTGTTAGGGTAAGGGTTAGTGTTAGGGTTGGGTTAGGCAAGGTAAGGGTTAGTGATTAGTGTTAGGGTTAGTGTTAGGGTTAGGGTTAGGTTATGGTTTAGGGTTTAGGGACAGGGTTATGGTTATGGGTAGGGTTAGTGTTGCAGGTAGGTTTAGGGGTTCTGTTTAGGTTAGGGTTAGGATTTAGGGATTAGGTTAGGGTTAGTGTTTAGGATTAGGGTTAGGGTTAGGGTTGGGGTAGGGCTTTCATTTAGGGTTCGACATTAGGTTAGGGTTAGGGTTAGGGTAGGGGTTAGGGTTAGGGATAGGGTTACAGTTAGCATTACTCTTAGGTTTAGGGTTAGAAGAGGTTTAGGGTTAGGTTTAAGGTTAGGGTTAGGGTTAGGGTAAGGGGTTGGGTTGGGGTTAGGGTTGGGGTTGGGGTTAGGGTTGGGATTGGGATTGGGGTTAGGATTGAGATTGTGGTTGGGATTAGGGTTGGGGTTGGGGTAAGGGTTGGGGTTGGGGTTAGGGTGAGGGTTAGGGTTATGGTTGGGGTTAGGGTTAGGGTTGGTGTTGGGGTTAGGGTTAGAGTTGGGGCTAGGTTAGGGTTAGGGTTAGGGTTGGGATTGGGGTTAGTGTTGGGGGGTTTAGGGTTAGGGTTGAGGTTAAGGTAAGGTTTAGGGTTGGAGTTAGGATTAAGGTTAGGTTTAGGTTTAGGATTAGGGTTAGTGTTAGGGTTTAAGGTTAGGGTTAGTGTTAGGGTTAGGATAAGGGGTTAGGGTTAGGTTAGGTTAGGGGTTTTGTTACGATTAGGTTAGGGTTAGTGTTTGGTTTAGGTTTATGGTTAGGGTGAGGTTTAGTGTTAGGGTTATGGTTCGGGCTAAAGATAGGTTTATAATTAGGGTTAGGTTAGGGTTAGGGATAGGGTTAGGGTTGGGATAGTCTTAGGGTTAAGGTTAGGTTAGGGGTTAGGGTTAGGTTAGGGTTGGGGAAAGAGTTTACA
>CAKJTW010000586.1:30000-37953 GCA_917880005.1 Nanger dama | reverse complement strand
GGGTTTAGGGTTACATTATTGTTTGGTTGGGGTTGGGGTTAGAGGTTAGGATTGGACTAGGGTTAGATGTTTTTGGTTAGGGTTAGGGGTAGGTAGAGTAAGAGGTTGTGGTTAGATTGTGTTTGGTTTAGTGTTAAGTTTGGGGTGTAGGGTTTAAGGTTAGGGTTAGGGTTAGGGTTAGGATTTAGGAGTTAGGGTTATGGTTATGGTTATGGTTATGTTTAGAGGTAGGGTTAAGGTTTAAGCTTAAGGTGGGAGTGAGGTTGTGGTTAGGTGTTAAGTTTTAGGGTTGGGTTAGGGTTAAAGGTTAGAAGGGTAGGAGTTAGGGTTAGGGGATAGGTTTGCAGGCTTAGGGTTAGCGTTAGGATTAGGGTTAGGGGTAGGGAGTAGAAGCAGGGCTAGGGTAATGGGTGGGTGAGGTAGGGTTGGGGTTACCCCGGTTGGGTTTGGGGTTGGGTTAGGTTTAGCGATACTGTTGGGGTTAGGGTTAAGGGTTTAGGTTTAAGTTAGGGTTAGAAAAGTATTAGGGTTAGATTTGGGGTGTGGGGTAACGGTTGGGGTTTGGGATTTAAGGTAGGAGAGTTATGTTTGGTTTAAGGTTTTAGTGTAGGTTAGATTTAGTTTAGGGTTAGGGGGTTACGGTTAGGGTTACGGTTGGGTTTAGCTTAGGGTTGGGTTAGGGTTAGTGTTAGGAGTTAGGGGTAGTGGTGGGGTTAGGGTTGCATTAGGTTAGTGTTAGGGTTGGGTTAGGGTTAGGTTTAGGTGTTGGTAAGGTTTATGGTTTATTGTTTGGGTAGGGTTAGGGCTAGGGCTGAGGTTGGGACAAGTGCTGAGTGTTAGGGGGCTGGGGCTAGGGCTGGGGCTGGGGGTTAGGGCTAAGGTTAGGGTTAGGGTATGGTTTGGGTTAGGGGTAGGGTTAATGATAGGGTAAGGTGTTGTGGTTAGGGTTAGGGTTACAGTTAGGGTTGTGTTAGGGTTAGGGTTAGGGTGTAGGGTTTAGGATTGGGGTTAGGGTTGAGGGTTAGGTTTAGTGTTAGGGTTGTGTTAGGGGTTGGGGTTAGGGTTAGTGTTACTGTTAGGGTTAGTGTAGAAGAGGTTGGGTTTGGGGTTAGGTTTAGAATAGGGTTGGGGTTTAGGATTAGGGTTCCGAGTTGGGTTGGGGTTAGGGTTGAGGTTTAAGGTTTAGGGTTAGGGGTAGGGGTAGGGGTAGGGGTATGTGTTGGGGTTTGGGTTATGGTTTGGGTTATGGCTGGGTTAGGGTTAGGTAAGGGTTAAGGCAAGGGAGGGGGTTAGGGCTGGGGCTAGGTCTGGGGCTGGGGCTAGTGTTGGTGTTAGCTTAGGGTTCAGGGTTAGGGTTATGGTTAAGTTTAGTGTTAGGGTGGGGGTTAAGGCTAGGGTTGGGGTTGCGGTTGGGTGTTAGGGGTTGGGTTAGCGTTACTGTTGGTTTAGGGTTAGAAGGAGGTTTAGGGTTAGGGTTAGCATTAGAATAGGGTTAGGTTTAGGTTAGGGTATTAGGGTTAGGGTTGGGTTAGGGTTAGTGTTGGGGTTTGGGGTTAGTGTTAGGGTTAGGGGTTATGGTTAGGGGTTAGGGGTAGGGGTAGGGGTTGGAGTTAGGGTTAGGGTTAGCATTGGGATAGGGTTAGGGTTAGGGTTTTAGGGTTTAGGTTTAGTGTTATGTTTAGGTTAGAATTAGGGATAGGGATAGTGTTAGTTTTAGGGTTAGTGTTAGGTTTAGGGGTAGGGTTAGGGGTTGTGGTTGGGGTTGGGGTTAGGGTTAGGTTTAGGTTTAGGGTTAGGGTTAGGGTTGGGTTACGGTTAGGGGTAGGGTTACGGGTAAGGGTAGGGGCATGGGTTGGGGTTAGGTTTAGGGTTGGGGTTAGGGGTTAGGGCGGGTTAGGGTTAGGGTTGGTTAGTGTTAGGGGTTAGGTTTGTGGTTGGGGTTTAGGGTTTAGGGTTAGGATTAGGGTTAGTGTTAGGGTTAGGGTTTAGGATTGGGGTTAGGTTTGGGTTTAGGGTTGGGTTTGGGTTTGGGGTAGGGTTTAGGTTTAGTGTTGGGGTTGGGGTTAGGGATAGGATTAGGGTTAGCGTTATTGTTGGGGGTAGGGTTAGAAAGGTTTAGGTTTAGGGTTACAGTTAGAATAGGGTTAGTGTTGGGTTTAGGATTAAAGTACGGTTGGGGTTAGGGTTGGGTTTGGGATTAGGGTTAGGTTTAGCATTACGCTTGGGTAGGCTTAAGGGGTTCAGTTTAAGGTTGGGGTTAGGGTTTGGGTTAGGGGTAGGGGTAGGAGTAGGGGTAGGGTTATTGTTAGGGTTGGGGTTAGGGTTAGGATTAGGGTTAGGGTTGAGGTTAGGGTTAAGTTAGGGTTAGGGTTGGGGGTAGGGGGAGGGGGTTGGGTTTGGGGTTAGGGTTGGGTTGGGGTTTGGGGTTAGGGTTGGGTGTTAGGGTTAGTGTTAGGGTTAGGGTTAGGGTTGGGTTAGGTTTGGGATTGCGGTTATGGTTAGGGTTTAGTGTTTCGGGTTGGGGTTGGGGCTCGGGCTGGGGCTGGGGCTTGGGCTAGGTTTAGGTTGGGGTTAGTGTTTAGGGTTAGGGTTAGGTTTGGGTTAGGGGTTGTGGTTCGTGTTAGGGTTAGGGTTGGGGTAGGGGTTGTGTTAGGATTATGGTTAAGGTTAGTGTGTAGGGTTAGCATTAGGGTTTAGGGTTTAGGGATAGGGTTATGGTTAGGGTTAGTTTTAGGTGGGGGTTAGGATTAGTGGTTTCGGTTGGGGTTAGTGTTAGGGTTAGGTTTAGGAGGTTCGACGGTTGGGTCAGGGGTAGGGGTAGTGATCACGGGTAGGGGTAGGGTTTGGGGTAGACCAGTTAGTGTTAGGGCTAAGGGTGAGATAGGGTTAGGGTTACGGTTATGGTTAGTGGTATAGGTAGGGGTTAGGTTTAGGGTTTGGGTTAGGGTTACAGTTAGGGGTTAGCATAAGGTTTAGGGGTTGGGGTTGGGGTTAGGGGTTAGGGTTTAGGGTTGAGGTTTATTGTTAGGGGTTAGGTTTGGGATTTATGGTTGGGGTTAAGGTTTGTGTTAGGTGGAGGGGTTTCGGTTAGGTTTAGGGTTAGGGTTAGGGTTGTGGTTAAGTTTGGGGTTAGGGTTAGCATTACTCTTAGGTTTAGGGTTGAGTTGGGTTTAGGGGGGGGTCAGGGGTTAGAGTTGGGATTGGGATTAGGGTTAGGGTTAGCGTTACTGTTAGGGTTAGGGTTAGATGGGGGTTTAGGTTTAGGGTTAGGGTAATAATAGGGTTGGGGTTTGGTTTAGGGTATTAGGGTTATGGTTGGGGTTAGGTTTGGCCGGGGTTGGGTTGGGATTAGGGTTAGTTACGGTTGGGGTTAGGTTTGGGCTTTGGGATAGAGTTGGGTTGGGGTTAGGGATAGGGTTAGGGTGGGTTGGGGTTAGGGCTAGGGATAGGGTTAGGGCTAGGGTTAGGGTTGGGGTTGGGGTTAGGGTTACAGGAAAGGGTTGGGTAGGGGTAGGGGAAGGGTTATGGCTTGGGTTTGGGGTTAGGGTTGTGTTAGGGCTAGGTTTAGGGTTAGGGTTTGGGGTTTGGGATTTCGGTTGGTGTTGGGGTTGGGGTTGGGGCTAGGGATAGGGGTTAGTGCTGGGGCTGGTGCTAGCTCTGGGGGTTGGGATTGGGGTTGGGGGTTGGGGTTAGGTTTGGGGGTTAGGTATTGCTAGGGTTAGGATTGGGGTTGGGGTTGGGTTTACGGTTGGGTTTGGGTTAGGGTTGGGGCTTGTGGCTGGGGGTTCGGGTTAGGGTTAGGTTTGGATTTGGGTTAGGGTTAGGTTTAGGTTTGAGGTTTAGGGTTAGGTTTGGGGTTAGTATAAGGGTTGGGGTTTAGTGTTGGGGTTAGCATTAGGGGTTGGGGTTAGGGTTAAGGTTAGGGTTAGAGTTTAGGGTTGGGGTTAGTGTTAGGGTTAGGGTTGGGTTTAGGGTTGGGGTTTGGGTTAGGGTTAGGGGTTGGGGTATTAGTGTTACGGTTGGGGTTAGGGTTAGGGGTAGGTTAGGGTTGGCGTGTGGGCTTTAGGGTTATGGTTAGGGTTATGATTAGAATTGGGGTATAGGATTAGGGTTGAGCGTTAGGTGTCATGGTTGGGGTTAGTGTTAGAAGAAGTTTAGGTTTGGGGTTAGGGTTAGAATAGGGTTAGTGTTATGGTTAGGGTTTAGGATTAGGGTTGGGGTTAGTTTGGGTAGGGTTAGGGTTAGGGTTGTGGTTGGGGTTGGGGGTTAGGTTTACCTTACTGTTGAGGTTAAGGTTAGGAAGAGGTTTAGGTTTGGGGTTACGGTTAAAATAGGGTTAGGGATAGGATTAGCATTTAGTGTTAGGGTTAGATTTGGGTTAGGGTTAGGGTTTGAGAGTTTAAGGTTTATGGTTATATTTAGGGTTAGTATTTATAGTTAGGGTTTGGGTCGGGGTTAGGGTTGGGGTAGTTTTGGGGGTAGGGTTGGGGTTAGGGTTAGGTTGGGTTGGGGTTAGGGATAGGGCAGGGGTTCAGGGTTTAGGGATAGGTTTCGGTTTAGTGTTGGGGCTACGGAGGGGTGGGGGTTATGGTTGGGGTTTAGGTTGGGTTAGGGTTGGGGTTGGGTTTAAGGTTTCGTGTTAGGGTTAGGGTTAGGATTTTTGTTGGGGTTTGGGTCAGGTTTGGGGTTGGGGGTTAGGGTTAGGGGGTTAGGATTAGGGTTAGGTTTAGGGTTGGGTTGGGGTCAGGGTTAGTGTTAGGGTTAGTGTTTAGGGTTCAGGGGTTAGGGGTTAGGATTGGGGTTAGGGTTAGGTTGGGTTGGGGTCCGGGTTAGGGTTGGGTTGGTTTGGGGTTAGAGTTAGGTTTGGGGTTAGTCTTTGGGTTTCAGGGATAGGGTTAAGGTTAGGGTTAGTATTTGGGGTTAGGTTTGGGGTTAGGGTTAGGGTTTAGGGTTTAGGGATAGGGCTACAGTTAGGATTAGGGTTGGGTTGGTGTTTGGGTTAGGGTTTAGTGTTTCGGGTAAGGGTAAGAGTTATGGTTATGGCTAGGGCTACAGATAGGGCTAGGGCTAGGGCTGGGTCTTGGTCTAGGGGTTAGGGTTAGGGTTAGGGTTATGGTTATGGCTAGCATTAGGGTTACGGTTAGGTGTTAGGGTCATTGTTGGAGTGTTAGGGATAGGTTTGGGTTAGGGTTAGGGTTAGGGGTTTAGGGTTAGGGTTTGGGGGTTAGATGAGTTGGGGTTAGGGTGGGTTGGGTTCGGGGTTTAGGGATAGGGATAGGGTTAGTGTTAGGGCTAGGGAGAGGGTTGGGTTTAGGGTTAGGGTTAGGGTTGTGTTAGGGTTAGTTTTAGGTTTGGGTTAGGGGTTAGGGTTAGTGTTAGGGTTTATGGTTAGGATTCGGTCGGGGTTGGCGTTAGGGGTTAGGATTAGGGGTGGGGCTAGGGGAGGGGTATGTGTTGGGGTTTTGGTTAGTGTTAGGGTTAGGGTTGGGTTACGGTTGGGGTTGGGTTCAGGATTTGGAATAGGGTTATGGTTAGGGTTAGGTTTAGGGCTAGGGAGAGGGTTAGGGCTACGACTAGTTTTGGGGTTAGGGGTTAGGGCTAGGGGCTGGGCTAGGTTGGGGTTAGGGTTCAGGGTTGGTGTTATAGTTAGGTTTGTGGTTAGGGTGGGTTTGGGGTTGGGGTTGGGTTGGGTTAGGGGTGGGGGTTAGGGTTGGGGTTGGGGCTAGGGTTGGGATGGGGCTAGGGCTAGGGTTAGGGTTGGGGTTAGGGTTAGGGTTAGGGTTTAGGGTTAGGGGTTGGGGTTACAGTTTAGGGTTAGGGTTGGGTTACAGTTAGGGTTAGGGGTTAGGGTTGGGTTGGGGTTTGGGTTTGGGTTTGGGTTAGGGTTGCGGTTTGGGTTAGGGTTGGGGTTTAGGGTTGGGTTTGGGTTAGAGTTAGTGTTAGGGTTAGTGTTAGGGTTGGAGTTAGGGTTAGCGTTAGTGTTAGGGGTTAGGTTTAGGCTTAGTGTTGGTGTTGGGTTTAGGGTTAGTGTTAGTGTTGGGTTCCGGTTGGGGTAGTGGTACAGTAGGGTTGGGGTATGGGTTGGGGTTAGGTTTAGGGTTAGTTTAGGGTTGGTTAGGGTTAGGGTTAGGTTTAGGGTTGGGGTTTAGTGTTTGGGGGTTGGTGTTAGGGTTAGTGTTAGGGTTGGGTTTAGGGTTAGGTTTAGGGATAGGGTTAGGGTTAGGATTAGGGTTGGGTTTAGGTTTAGGGTTAGGGTTGGGTTTGGGGTTAGGGTAGGTTTAGTTTTGGTGTTGGGGTTGGAGTTAGGGATAGGATTAGGGTTAGCATTACTGTTAGGGTTAGGGGTAGATGAGGTTTGGGTTTACAGTTAAGGTGAGAATAGGGTTAGGGTTACGGTTAGGGATAGGGGTGGGTTAGGGTTAGATTTAGGTTTAAGGTTTGGGGTTAGTGTTGGCGTTAGGGTTTATGGTTGGGTTTGGGTCAGGGTGAGGTTTGGGGGTTAGGGGTTAGGGTTGGGTTAGGGATAGGGGTATGTGTTGGGGTTTGGGTTAGTGTTAGGGTTAGGGTTGGGTTCAGGGTTTAGGAATAGGGTTGGGGTTAGGTTTGGGGCTAGGGGGAGGGTTAGGGCTATAGTAGTGCGGGGCCGGGGCTGGGGCTGGGCTTGGTGTGGGGTTGGGTTCATGGTTGGGGGTTATAGTTAGCTTTGGGATTGGGGTAGTGTTAGGGTTGGGTTGGGGTTGGGGTTGGGGTTGGGGTTGGGGTTATTGTTACTCTTAAGTTTGGGGTTACAAGAGGTTCAGGGGTTAGGGTTAGGAATACGGTTGGGGTTAAGGTTAGTGTTAGGGGTAGTGGTAGGTTTAGGGTTAGGGTTACAGTTAGGGTTAGGGGTTGGGGTTAGGTTTGGGGTTAGGTCAGGGTTAGGGGTTATTTGGGTTTAATGTAGGGGTTAGGGTTAGGGTTGGGGTTGGGGTTGGGGTTGGGGTTGGGTTTCGGGTTAGGATTAGGCTTAGGGTTAGGGTTAGGTGTAGGGTTATGTGTTGTGGTTTAGTTTAGGGTTAGGGTTGGTGTTAGGGTTGGGTTGGGGTTAAGCTTAGGGTTAGAGTAACCCTTGGGGTTAGGTTAGAGTGGTTTAGGTGTGGGATAGGGTTAGAATAGGGTTAGGGTTATGTTTGGGTTATTAATGTTACCGTTAGGTTGGTGTTAGGGTTTGTGTTTAGGGTTAGGGGTAGGAGTTAGATTAGGGTTAGGGGATAGGGTTGAGGGTTAGTGTTAGGGGTAGGGGTTAGGCTTAGGGGTTGTGGTTAGTCTCAGGTTAGTGTTAGGGTAAGGTTGTGTTAGGCTTAGGGTTAGGGTTAGTGTTTAGGATTAGGGTTAGGGTTAGTGTAAAGATTTTGGATTTTGGGATAGGGTTAGGTTAGGGGTAGGTGGGTTGGGGTTAGGGTTAAGGTTACAGTTGCGGTTGGGGGTTGGGGTTGGGGTTAGGGTTAGCGATACTGTTAGGGTTAGGGTTAGAAGGGTTTAGGTTTAAGGTTATGGTTAGAAAAGGGTTAGGGTTAGGTTTGCGTTATTAGGGTTACAGTTGGTGCTTGGGATTTGGGGTTAGGGTTAGGTTTGTGTTAGGGTGAGGGTTAGGGTTTCGGGTTAGGGTTATGGTTAGGTCGTTAGGGGTTAGGCTTTGGGTTACGGTTGAGGTGTAGTCAAGGTATGGGTTGGGGTTGGCGTTAAGGTTAATATTGGGTTAGGGTTAGGGTTCGGGTTTGGGGTTTAGGGTTAGGGTTAGGGTTAGGGGTTGGGATTTGGGGTTAGGGTTAGGCTAGTTCTGGGGCTAGGGCTGGGGCTACGGCTGGGGCTAAGGTTAGGGTTGGGGTTGTGGTTTAGGATTAGGGTTAGGATAAGGGTTAGGGTGAGGGGTTGTGGTTGGGGTGTAGGGTTATGGTTATGGTTGTGTTGGGT
>CAKJTW010000586.1:0-25000 GCA_917880005.1 Nanger dama | reverse complement strand
AGGGTTGGGGTTATGTTTAGGGTTAGGGTTAGGGTTATGTGTAGGGGTAGGGGTAGGGGACGGGGAAGCGGTACAGCTAGGGGTTATGGTTTGTGTTAGGGTTGGGGTTGGGTTAGGGTTTGGGTTAAAGTTGGGGTTTAGGCTTTATGGTTGGGGTTAGGGCTAGGGATAGGGTTAGAGCTAGGGATAGTGCTGGGGCTAAGGTTGGGTTTAAGTTTGGGGTTAGGGGTATGGGTAGGGGTAGGGTTAGGACTTCTGGTTGGGGTTAGGGTTAGGATTATGGTTGGATTAGGGTTAGGGGTTGGGTTGGGGTGTAGAGTTTGGGGTTAAGGTTAGTGTTAGGGTTAGGGTTTGGGGTTAGGGTTGGGTTTAGGTTTAGGATTCAAGGTTAGGGTAGGGTTAGGGTTAGGGTGTGGCGTTTATGGTTGGGGTTAGTGTTAGGGTTAGGCTTTAGGGTTAGAGTTAGCTTTGGGGGTTAGGGTTAGGGTTAGGGTTAAGGTTAGTGTTATGTTTTGGGGTTAGTGTTAGTGTTAGTGTTGGGGTTGGGGTTGGGGTTAGGGGTTAGTGTTGGGGTTCGGGTTAGGTTTAGGGTTAGGGTTATGTTTAGGGTTAGGGTTGGGGTTGTGGTTGGGTTTAGGGTTGGGGTTAGTGTTACTGTTAGGGTTGGGGCTAGAAAGTTTAGGTTGGTTTGGGGTTAGGGTTGGGGTTGGGGCTAGGGATAGGGATAGGGGGGGCTAGTGCTGGGGCTGGGGCTACAGCTAGTGCTAAGTTGGGGGTTGGGGTTAGGGTTGGTGTTGGGATTTTGGGGTTGGGGTTAGGATTGGTGTTGGGGTTAGGGGTTGCTCTCAGGGTTAGGAGTTGGGGTTGGGGTTAGGCTTACAGTTAGGGTTGGGGTTGGGGTTTAGGGTTAGGATTGGGGTTAGTGTTAGTATTGGTGGTTACAGTGAGGGATAGCGTTAGGGTTAGGGTTGTGTTGGCATTAGGGTTTAGGGTAAGTGTTTAGGGTTAGGGTTAGGGTTAGGGTTTAGGGTTTAGGGATAGGGTTAGGGTTATGGTTAGTGTGCGTGATGTGTTAGGGTTAGGGTTACGGGTAGGGTAAGGGTTAGGGGTATGGTTTGGGTGTGGGGTAAGGGTTAGGGTTAGGGATAGGGCTGGGTTAGCATTTGTTAGGGTTAAGGTTAGGGTATAGGGTTTAGGGTTAGGGTTTGGGGTTAGGGTTTAGGGTTTAGGGGTTAGGGTTAGTGTTAGGGTTAGGGCTAGGGTTAGGGATAGGGTAAGGGGCTGGTGCTGGGGCTGGGGCTACGGCTAGTGCTAAGGTTAAAGTTAGGGTTAGTGTTTGGGGTTGGGGTTGGGTTTGGGTTTGGGATTTGGGGTTAGGGTTGGGGTTAGCGTTGGTGTTGGGTTTTAGGGTTTAGGCTTAGGCTTGGGGTTTGGGGTTGGGGTTGGGGCTACGGATAGGGTTGGGGCTAGAGTTAGGGTTAGGGGTTAGGGGTTGGGGTTATGTGTAGGGGTAGGGGTAGGGGTGGTTTGGCTAGGGGTTAGGGTTAGTGTTTGGGTTGGGGTTGGGTTGGGGTTTGGGTTAAAGTTATGGTTTAGGGTTTAGGGTTACGGTTAGGGTTAGAGTTAGGGTTAGGGTTAGGGCTAGGGATAGGTTTAGAGCTACGGATAGTGCTAGGGCTAGGGTTGGGGTTGGGGTTAGGATTAAGTTTGGGGTTAGGTTTAGGGGTTGGGGTAGGGTTAGGACTGCTGGTTGGGTTTAGGGTTTGGGTTATGTTTGGATTAGGGGTTAGGGTGTAGAGTTTGGGGTTAAGGTTAGTGTTGGGGTTGGGGTTTGGGGTTAGGGGTTAGGGTTAGGTTTATGATTTAAGGTTGGGGTTAGGGTTAGGGTTAGGGTTAGGGTTAGGGTTAGGCTTTTGGTTTAGGGTTAGCATTAGGTGTTAGGGTTAGGGTTAGGGTTAAGGTTAGTGTTAGATTTGGGTTAGGGTTAACGTTAGTGTTAGTGATAGTGTTAGTGTTGGGGTTGGGGTTGGGCTTAGTGTTCGGGTTAGGGTTTGGGTTTAGGGTTAGGGTATGTTTAGGGTTAGGATTGGGGTTGGGTTTGGGGTTATGGTTAGGGTGAGTGTTACGGGTTAGGGTTAGGGTTAGAAAGGTTTAGATTTGGGGTTAGGGTTAAAATAGGGTTATGGTTAAGGTTAGGGTAGGGTTAGGGTTAGGGTTGGGGTTTGGGTTGGGGTTGGGGTTATGGTTAGCTTTACTGTTAAGATTAGGGTTAGAAGGGTTTAGGTGTGGGTTAGGGGTTAGGGTTTGGATTGGGTTTTGGGGTTAGGGTTAGCGTTTGGGGTTAGGGATAGGGTTAGGTTGAGGGTTAGGGTTGGGGTTTCGGTTGGGGCTAAGGTTGGGGTTTGGGGTTAGGGTTGGGTTGGGGTTAGGGTTAGTATTCGGGTAGGGTTAGGGCTAGGGATAGGGTTAGGGCTAGGGTTAGGTATAGGTTTTGGGGTGAGGTTTACGGGTAGGGATAGGGGAAGGGGTATAGCTTCGTGTTAGGGTTTAGGTTTACAGTTAGGCTTAGGGTTTAGGGTTTAGGGTTAGGGGTTAGGTTTAGGGTTCCGGTTAGGGTTAGGCTTTAGGGTTAGGGTTAGCGTTATTGGTTGGGGTTAGCGTTAGGGTTAGGGTTAGTGTTAGGTTTGGGATTAAGTTTAGGGTTAGGGTAGGGTTAGGGTTCTGGTTGGCATTGTGTTTAGCGTTAGCGTTAGGTTTAGGGTTAGGGTTAGGGTTATGGTTAGGATTTATGGTTTAGGGATAGGGTGAGGGATAGAGTTAGGGTTAATGTTAGGGCTGGGTTAGGGTTAGGGTTGGGGTTTGGGGCTGGGGCTAGGGCTAGTCTTAGGTTTAGGGATAGGGTTGGGGTTGGGGTTAGGGTAGGGTTAGGGTTAGGGTTGGAGTTGGGGTTGGGGTTAGGGTTAACGTTTTTCTTTTGTTGGGTAAGAAAGGTTTAGGTTTGGGGTTAGTTTTAACGTGCGGGTTCGGGTTAGGGTTAGGGGTTAGGGTTATGGGTTGTGGTAGCTTTTGGGGTAGGGAAGGGTATGGGTTGTGGTTGGGGTTTGGGTTAGGGTTGGGTTAGTGTTAGGGTTAGCATTAGGGTTGGGGTTTGGGGTTTAGGGTTGGGGTTAGGGTTAGGTTTAGGTTTAGGACTAGGGATAGGGTTAGAGCTGGGGGTAGGGCTGGGGCTAGGGTTGGGGTTAGGGTTAGGGTTAAGTTTGGGAATTGGGGTAGGGTTATGGTTGGGGTTGGGGTTAGTGTTGGGGTTGGGGTTAGGTTTGGGGCTATGGCTGGGGTTAGAGCTAGGGTTAGTACTGGGGCTGGGGGCTACGGCTGGGGCTAGGGTTGGGGTTAGGGTTTGGGGTTTGGGGTTGGGGTTAGGGGTTGGGATTGGGGTTAAGTTTTTGGGGTTTAGGGTTAGCATTGGGGTTGGGGTTGGGGTTAGGCAGGGTTGGGTTTATGGTTGGGGTTTGGGGTTGGGGTTAGTGTCAGGGTTTGGGGTCAGGGTTAGGGTTAGTGTTGGGGTTGGGGTTACTCTTATCGTGAGGAGTTAGGGTTAGGGTTAGGGTTAGGGTTAGGGTTAGGGTTAGGGTTAGGGTTAAGGTTAGGGTTTGGGGTTAGGGTTAGGGTTATTGTTGGGGTTATGGTTAGGGTTGGGTTAGGGTTAGGGTTGTGGTTGGGGTTAGGGTTAGGTTTATGGTTGGCATTACTGTTGGGGTTTAGGTTTATGGTTAGGTTTAGACAAGGGTTAGGGTTAGGGTTAGGATTTGGGTTTAGGATTAGGGTTAGTGTTAGTATTGGTGGTTATGGTGAGGGTTAGCGTTAGGGTTAGGGTTGTGTTAGCATTAGGGTTAGGGTAAGTGTTTAGGGTTAGGGTTAGGTTTAGGGTTTAGGGATAGGGTCAGGTTTATGGTTAGGGTTAGGGCTGTGTTAGGGTTAGGGTTACGGGTAGGGTAAGGGGTAGGTGTGCAGTTTGGGTGTGGGGTGAGGGTTAGGGTTATGGACAGGTTTGGGTTAGCGTTTGGGTTGGGGTTAAGGTTGGGTTATGGAGTTCAGTGTTAGGGTTAGGTTTAGGGTTTAGGGTTAGTGTTAGGGTTAGGGCTAGGGCTAGGGTGAGGGCTAGGGCTAGTGCTGCCTGGGGCTATGGCTAGTGCTAAGGTTGGGGTTTAGGGTTAGTGTTTGGGGTTAGGGTTGGGTTTAGATTTGGGATTTGGGGTTGGGTTTAGGGTTGGGGTTAGCGTTAGTGTTATGTTTTGCGGTTTAGGCTTGGGGTTGGGGTTAGGTTTAGTGTTGGGGTTAGGGTTAGGGATAGGGTTGGGGCTAGGGTTGGGATTAGGGTTGGGGTTTAGGGTTATGTGTGGGGTAGGTGTAGGGGACAGGGTATGGGTTGGGGTTAGGGTTGTGGTTTGGGTTAGGGTTAAGGTTTGGATTTTGGGTTGGGGTTAGGGTTAGGGATAGAGTTAGAGCTAGGGATAGTGCTGGGGCTAAGGTTAGGCTTAATTTTAGGGTTAGAGGTAGGGTTAGGGGTAGGGGTAGGGTTAGGACTTCTGGTTAGGGGTTGGGGTTATGTTTGGATTAGGGTTAGGGATAGGGTTGGGGTGTGTTTAGGGGTTAAGGTAAGTGTTAGGGTTGGGGTTTGGGGTTAGGGTTAGGTTTGGGTTTGGGATTTAAGATTAGGGTAAGGTTAGGGTTAGGGTGTAGAGTTTATGGTTAGGGTTAGTGTTAGGCTTAGGCTTTGGGGTTAGGTTTAGCTTTAGGGTTGGGGTTGGGGTTGGGGTTAAGGTTAATGTTAGATTTAGGGTTAGGGTTAATGTTAGGGTTGGGGTTAGTGTTAGGGTTAGGGTTAGGTTTAGGGTTAGGTTTGGGTTGGGGTACGTTTAGGGGTTAGGGTTGGGGTTGGGGTTGGGGATAGGGTTAGGGTTAGTGTTACTCTTAGGGTTGGGGTTAGAAGAGTTTAGATTTGGGGTTGGGGTTAGAATAGGGTTAGGGTTAAGTTTATGGTAGGGTTAGGGTTAGGTTAGGGTTGGGGGTTTGGGTTGGGGTTAAGTTTATGGTTAGCTTTACTGTTGGGGTCAGGATTAGAAGGGTTTGGGTTTAGGGTTAGGTTTAGAATAGGGTTGGGGTTGGGTTTAGGGCATTAGGGTTGCGGTTGGCGTTTGGGATTTAGGGTTGGGGTTAGGGTTGGGGTTAGGACTAAGGTTAGGGTTAGGGTTAATATTGGTGTAGGGTTGGGGTAGGGCTAGGGATAGGGTTGGGGCTAGGGTTGGGTTTACAGTTTGGAGTTAAGGTTACGGGTACAGATAGGGGAAGGGGTATGGCTTGGGGTTGGGGTTTGGGTTAGGTTTAGGGTTGGGGTTGGGTTAGGGTTAGGGTTTAGGGTTTAGGGTTTAGAGTTGGGGTTAGGGTTAGGGTTCCGGTTGGGGTTAGGCTTTATGGTTAGGGTTAGCGTTATGGGTTAGGGTTAGGGTTAGGGTTAGGATTAGTGTTAGGTTTGGGGTTAAGTTTGGGGTTACGGTAGGGTTAATGTTGGGGTTGGGGTTGGGGTGTAGAGTTTAGGGTTAGGGTTAGGGTTATTGTTGGGTTAGGCTTTGGGGTTGGGGTAGCGTTGGGGGTTGGGTTTGGGGTTAGGATTAAGGTTAGTGTTAGATTGGGGTTGGGGTTAGGGTTAGTGTTGGTGTTGGGGTTGGGGTTGGGGTTTAGTGTTGGGGTTAGGGTTGGGTTTGGGGTTGGGGTGTGTTTAGGGTTGGGGTTGGGGTTGGGGTTGGGGTTGGGGTTGGGGTTAGTGTTACAGTTAGGGTTGGGGTTAGAATTTAGATTTGGGATTAGGGTTAGAATAGTGTTGGCCTTAATGTTGGGTTAGGGTTAGGATTAGGGTTGGGGTTTGGGTTGGGGTTAGGGTTATGGTTAGCTTTACTGTTAAGGTTAGGGTTAGAAGGGTTTGGGTTTAGGGTTAGGGTTAGAATAGGGTTAGGGTTAGTTTTGGGGTATTAGGGTTACGGTTGGCGTTTAGGATTTAGGGTTAGGGTTAGGTGAGTGTTAGGGTTAGGGAGGGTTGGGGGCTAAGGTTAGGGTTAGGGTTATGGTTGGGTTGGGGTTAGGGTTAGTATTGGGGTAGTGGTAGGACTAGGATAGGGTTGGGGCTAGGGTTGGGTTTGGGGTTTGGGGTTATGGTTACGGGTAGGGATAGGGGATGGGGTATGCTTGGGATTAGGGTTCGCGTTCGGGTTAGGGTTAGGGTGAGGTAGGTTAGGGTTGGGGTTTGGGGTTTACGGTTGGGGTTAGGGTTAGGGTTCCGGTTGGGTTAGGCTTTAGGGTTAGGTTTAGCGTTAATGGTTGGGTTTAGGGTTTGGGGTTAGGGTTAAGTTTAGGGTTAGGGTAGCGTTAGGGTTGGGGTTGGTGTTGGGGTTAGATTTGCATTAGGTTTAGGGTTAGGGTTAGGGTTAGGGTTTATGGTTTAGGGATAGGGTGAGGGATAGAGTTAAGGTTATGGTTAGGGTTGGTTTAGGGTTAGGGGTTAGGTTTAGGGCTAGGGCTGGGGCTACGGTTGGGTTTAGGCTTAGGGGTAGGGTTGGGGTTGGGGTTGTGGTTAATGTTACTGTTGGGGTTAAGGTAGAAGGTGTAAGTTTAGGGTTACGGTTAGAATAGGGTTAGGGTTAGGGTTTTGAATTTGGGGTCAAGGTTAATTTGGGGTTAGGGTTGGGGTTTATGGTTTAGGATTAGGTTCATTGTTTGGGGTTAGGGTTAGGGTTGAGGAAGGCGTATGTTAGGGGTTGTTGTTAGGGTTAGGGTTAAGTGTTTAGGGTTGGGGTTAGGGATAGAGGTAGGGTTATGGTTAGGGTTGGGTTAGGGTTAGGGGGGTAGGGCTAGGTTTAGGGCTAGTGCTAGGGATAGGGTTAGGGTTACGGTTGGGGTAGGGGGTGCGGTTAGGGGTTGAGGTTAGTGTTAGGGTTAGGGTTAGGGTTGGGTTGGGGTTAGGGTTAGTGTTTTGGGGTTAGGGTTAGGGTTAGGGGTAGTGGTAGGGTTAGTGGTGTTGTTGTTAGGGTTAGGGTTAGGGTTGGGTTAGCGTTAGGGTTAGGGGGTAGGTTTAGGGTTAGGGATAGGTTTAGGGCAGGGCTGTGCTGGGGCTGGGGCTACAGCTAGGGCAAGGTTGGGGTTAGGGTTAGTGTTTAGGGTTAGGGTTAGGGTTAGTGTTAGGGTTAGGGTTACTCTTAAGGTTAGGAGTTAGGTTTGGGGTTATGATTACGGTTATGGTTGGGTTTACGGTTACGGTTGGGGTTAGGGGTTAGTGTTAGGTTTAGGGTGAGGGATAGGGTTTAGGGTTTAGGATTAGTCTTGGGGTTATGGTTTGGTTTGGGTTGGGGTTAGGATTGGGGTTTGGGTTAGGGTTAGGTTTGGGGTTAGCGTTACTGTTAGGGATAGGGTTAGAAGAGGTTTAGGGTTAGGGTTAGGGTTAGGGTTAGTATTGGTGGTTACGGTTAGGGTTAGCGTTAGGGTTAGGTTTGTGTTAGCATGAGGGTTAGGGTAAGTCTTTAGAGTTAGGGTTAGGTTTGGGGTTTAGGGTTTACAGTTATTGTTAAGGTTAGGGTTGTGTTAGGGTTAGGGTTACGGGTAGGGTAAGGGGTAGGGGTGAGGTTTGCATGTGGGGTGAGCGTTAGGGTTAGGGATAGGATTGGGTTAGTGTTTGGGTTAGGGTTAAGGTTGGGGTATAGGTTTTAGGGCTAGGGTTCGGGTTGGGGTTTAAGGTTTAGGGTTGGGGTTAGGGTTTGGGTTTGGGGCTAGGTCTGGGGATAGGGTAAGGACTAGTGCTAGGGCTAAGGCTACGGCTAGTGCTAGGTTAGGGTTAGGGTTATTGTTTGGGGTTAGGGTTAGGTTTGGGATTTAGTGTTAGGGTTAGGGTTAGGGTTAGCATTAGTGTTGGGTTTTAGGGTTCAGGCTTGGGGTTGGGGTTGGGGTTGGGGCTAGGGTTGGGGTTTAGTTTTGGGATTTGGGGTTAGGGTTAGGGTTAGGGTTAGGGTTAGCATTAGTGTTGGGTTTTAGGGTTTAGGCTTAGGGTTAGGGTTAGGGTTATGGTTGGGTTTAGGGTTGGGGCTACGGATAGGGTTAGGGTTAGGGTTAAGGTTGGGGTTTGGGTTTAGTGTTAGGGTTAAGGTTAGGGTTGGGTTGGGGTTAGGGTTAAGGTTGGGGTTTGGGGTTTAGGGTTTAGGGTTAGGGTTAGGGTTGGGGATAGGGCTAGGGATAGGGTTAGATCTAGGGATAGTGCTGGGGCTAAGGTTAGTGTTAAGTTTAGGGTTAGGGTTAGGGATAGGTGTGGGGGTAGTTAGGACTTCTTGTTAGGGTTAGTGTTAGGTTTATGGTTGGATAAGGGTTGGGGTTAGGGTGTAGAGTTTAGGGTTAAGGTTAATGTTAGGGTTAGGGTTTAGGGTTAGGGTTAGGGTTGGGGTGTGGAGTTTGGGGTTGGGGTTAGTGTTGGGGTTTAGGGTTAGGGGTAGGTTTAGTGTTAGGGTTGGGGTTACTCTTGGGGTTACGGTTGGGGTTAGGGTTATGGTTAGGGTTAGGGTTACGTTTACGGTTAGGGTTAGGGGTTGGGGTTAGGGGTTGGGGTTAGGGTTAGTGTGAGGATAGAGTTTAGGGTTGGGGTTAGGGTGAGTTTTAGTGTTAGGGTTAGGGTTAGGGTGAGTGTTAGGGTATTTAGGGTTAGGGTTGAGGTTGGGGTTGGGGTTGGGGTTAGGTTTAGGGTTAGTGTTACTGTTAGGGTTGGGGTTAAGGTTTAGATTTGGGGTTAGGGTTAGAACAGGGTTGGGGTTACAGTTGGGGTTGGGGTTAGGGTTGGGGTTTCAGTTAGGGTTAGGGTTAGGGTTGGGTTAGTGTTGGGGTTTGGGTTGGGGTTTAGGGTTTAGGGATAGGGTTAGGGTTAGGGTTAGGGTTCTGGTTAGGGTTAGGCTTTAGGGTTGGGGTTAGTGTTATTGGTTAGGGTTATGGTTAGGGTTAGGGTTGGGGTTAAGCAGTGTTGGGTTGTGTTAGTTTAGGGTTGGGTAGGTTTGGGTTGGGTATGTTTAGGGTTAGGGTTGGGGTTGGGGTTGGGGTTGGGGTTAGGTTGGGTTAGTGTTACTGTTGGGTTGGGGTTAGGAGTTTGATTTGGGGTTGGGTTGCAGGGTTGGGGTTACGGTTGGGGTTGGGTTAGGTTGGGGTTTCAGTTAGGGTTGGGGTTTGGGTTGGGTTTGGGGTTTAGGGTTGGGTTGGCTTTAGGGTTAGGGTTAGTGTTATTGGTTAGGGTTATGGTTAGGGTTAGGGTTGGGGTTAAGCTTAGTGTTAGGGTTAGTGTTAAGTTTAGGGTTAGGGTAGGTTTGGGGCTCGGGTTTGCGTTGGGGTTAGTGTTAGCGTTAGGTTTAGGGTTGGGGTTGGGGTTAGGGTTGATGGTTTAGAAATAGGGTGAGCGATAGAGTTGGGGTTAGGGTTGGGGTTGGGTTGGGGTTAGGGTTAGCTTTGGGCTGGGCTGGGGCTGGGGCTATGGTTATGTTTGAGGCTTAGGGGTAGGGGCAGGGTTGGGGTGGTGGCTAGTGTTACTGTTGGGGTTAGGGTAGAAGAGGTTTAAGTTTGGGGTTATGGTTAGAATAGGTTAGATTTGGGGTTTGGGATTTAGGGTTAAGGTTAGTTTGGGGTTAGAGTTGGGGTTTAGGGTTAGGGTTAGGTTCATTTTTAGGGTTAGGGTTGGGGTTTGGTAAGGGGTATATTAGGGGTTGTGGTTGGGGTTGGGGTTGGGGTTCAGTGCTAGGATTAGGGTTAGGGATAGAGGTAGGGTTATGGTTAGGGTTGGGTTAGGATTAGGGTTAGGGGTAAGGGTAGGGCTAGGTTTAAGGCTAGCGCTAGGGCTAGGTTTGGGGTTAGGGTTAGGGGTAGGGGTAGGGGTTGAGGTTAGTGTTAGGATTAGGGTTAGGGTTGGGTTAGGGTTAGGGTTAGGGTTAGTGTTTAGGGTTAGGGGTAGTGGTAGGGGTAGGGGTACAGTTAGTGTTGTTGCTAGGGTTAGGGTTGGGGTTGGGTTAGTGTTGGGGTTAGGGGTAGGGTTAGGGTTAGGGATAGGGCTGGGTTTGGGGCAGGGGCTAGTGCTGGGGCTGGGGCTACGGCTAGGGCAAACTTTGGGGTTAGGGTTGGTGTTTGGGGTTGGGGTCTGGCTTTGGGGTTGGGGTCTGGCTTTGGGGTTGGGTTAGTGTTATTGGTTGGGGTTAGGGTTAAGATCAGTTTAGATTTGGGTTTAGGTTTAAAGTTAGTGTTAGTGTTAGGGTTGGTGTTGGGGTTAGTGTTGGGGTTAGGTTTAGGCTTAGGGTAGGTTCATTCTTGGGGTTTGGGTTGGGGCTGGGGTAAGGTTAAGGTTAGCGTTACTGTTGGGGTTGGGGTTAGAAGGGTTTGGATTTGGGGTTGGGGTTAGAATAGGGTTGGGGTTGGGGTTGGGGTTAGGGTTGGGGTTAGGTTGGGGTTGGGGTTAGGGTTAGGGGCAGCAGTAGGGGTAGGATTAGGGGTTGAGGTTAGTATTGGGGTTGGGGTTAGGGGTGGGGTTAAGATTGGGGTTGGGGTTGGGGTTGGGTTTGGGGATAGCGCTGGGGCTGGGGTTTAAAGCAAGTGCTATGTCTGGGACTGGGGCTAGGACTAGGGGTTGGGTTTGGGGTAAGGGTAGGATTAGGGGTTGAGGTTAGTGTTGGTGTTGGGGTTAGGGTTGGGTTAAGGTTGGGTCTGGGGTTGGGGTTAGTGTTGGGGTTGAGTGTTGGGTTTAGGGATAGGGCTAGTTTTGGGGTTAGGATTAAGGCTAGGGTTGGGGTTTTATGGTTTGGGGTTGGGGTTGGGGCTAGGGTTGGTTTTGGGGCAAGGGCTAATGCTGGGGTTGGCTATGGCTAGGGCTATGGCTAGGGCTAAGGTTGGGGTTAGTGTTTGGGGTTAGTGTTGGGTTTGGGTTTGGGATTTGGGGTTAGTGTGGTTTTAGGGGTAGGGTTGGGGTTAGTGTTGGGTTTTGGGGTTTAGGATTAGGTTTGGGGTTGGGGTTAGGGTTAGGGATAGGGTTGGGGCTGGGGTTGGGGTAAGGTTTGGGGTTAGGGTTACGGGTAGGGGTAGGGGTAGGAGTAGGGGAAGGTGTATGGCTTGGGGTTGGGGTTAGTGTTGGGGTTGGGTTGGGGTTAGTGTTGGGATTTGGGTTTATGGTTGGCGTTAGAGTAAGGGCTAGGGATAGGCTTGGGGCTATGGCTAGTGCTAGGGCTAAGGTTAGGGTTAGGGTTAGGGTTAGTGTTGGGGGTTAGAGGCAGTGGTAGGCATAGGGGTTTGAGTTTGGGTAGGGTTATGTTTGGGGTTGGATTAGGGTTGGGTGTAGGGATTAGGGTTACAGTTAGGGCTAGGATTAGGGTTAGGGTTAGGGCTAGGTTTAGGTTTAGTTTTGGGATTTAGAGTTGGGGTTAAGGTTGGGGTTAGGGTTAGCGTTAGTGTTGGGTTTTAGGGTTTAGGGTTAGTGTTGGGGTTGGGGGTTAAGGTTAGGGCTAGGGATAGGGTTGGGGTTGGGGTTAAGGTTGGTGTTTGGGGTTTAGTGTTAGGATTAGGGTTAGGGTTGGGTTGGGGTTGGGGTTGAGGTTGGGGTTTGGGGTTTTATGGTTGGGGTTGGGGCTAAGGATAGGGTTAGAGCTAGGGATAGTGCTGGGGCTAAGGTTAGGGTTAAGCTTAGGGTTAGGGTTGGGGTTAGATGTAGGGGTAGATTAAGGACTTCTTGTTAGGGTTAGTGTTAGGTTTATTGTTGGATTAACGTTAGGGTTACGGTTGGGATTAGGGTTAGGGTTTGGTTTGGGTTTGGGGTTAGGGGTAGTGGTAGGGGTTGAGGTTAGTGTTAGGATTAGGGTTAGGGTTGGGTTAGGGTTAGGGTTAGTGTTTGGGTTAGGGTTAGGGGTAGGGGTAGGGGTACAGTTAGTGTTGTTGCTAGGGTTAGGTTTAGGGTTAGGGTTGGGTTGGGGTTATGGTTGGGGGTAGGGTTGGGGTTAGGGATAGGGCTAGGTTTGGGGCAGGGGCTAGTGCTAGGGCTGGGGCTACAGCTGGGGCAAAGTTTGGGGTTGGGGTTTGTGTTTAGGGTTAGTGTTAGGCTTTGGGGTTGGGGTTAGTGTTATTGGTTGGGGTTAGGGTTAAGATTAGTTTAGATTTGGGTTTGGGTTTAAGGTTAGTGTTAGTGTTAGGGTTAACGTTGGGCTTAGTGTTAGGCTTAGGGTTAGGTTTGGGGTTAGGTTAGGTTCATGGTTGGGGTTTGGTTTGGGGCTGGGTTGGGGGTTGGGGTTAGCGTTACTGTTAGGGTTAGGGTTAGAAGGGTTTAGATTTGGGGTTGGGGTTAGAATAGGGTTAGGGTTAGGGTTAGGGTTAGGGTTGGGGTTAGGTTTGGGGTTAGGGGCAGGGTGTGTGGGGTAGGATAGGGGTTGAGGTTAGTGTTGGGGTTGGGGTTGGGATTGGGTTGGGGTTGGGGTTGGGTTTGGGGCTAGCGCTGGGACTGGGGTTTAAAGCAAGGGCCATATCTGGGGCTGGGGCTACGACTAGGTTTAGGGTTAGTGTTGGGGGTAAGGGTGGGATTAGGGGTTGAGGTTAGTGTTAGTGTTAGGGTTAGGGTTGGGTTAGGGTTGGGTTTGGGGTTATGGTTAGTGTTAGGGTTAGTGTTAGGTTTAGGGATAGGGCTAGTTTTGGGGTTGGGGTTGAGGCTAGGGTTGGGGTTTATGGTTTAGGGTTAGGGTTAGTGCTGGGGTTGGTTTTGGGGCAGGGCTGGTGCTGGGGCTGGGGCTACGGCTGGGACTAAGGTTGGGGTTAGTGTTTAGGGTTAGTGTTGGGTTTAGGTTTGGGATTTAGGGTTAGTGTGGGTTTGGGGGTAGGGTTGGGGTTAGTGTTGGGTTTTGGGGTTTAGTATTAGGTTTGGGGTTTGGGTTGGGGTTAGGGATAGGGCTAGGGTTAGGGTTGGGGTTAGGATTAGGGGTTGGGGGTTGGGGTTACGGGTAGGGGTAGGGGTAGGAGTAGGGGAAGGTGTATGGCTTGGGGTTGGGGTTAGTGTTAGGGTTGGGTTAGGGTTGGGGTTTGGGTTTATGGTTAGCGTTAGGGTTAGGGATAGGGATAGGCTTGGGGCTATGGCTAGTGCTAGGGGTTAAGTTTAGGGTTAGGGTTAGGGTTAGTGTTAGGGGTTAGAGGCAGCGGTAGGCATAGGGGTTTGAGTTTGGGTAGGGTTATGTTTAGGGTTGGATTAGGGTTAGGTTTATGGTTTATGGTTTGGGGTTACGGTTGGGGTTGGGATTAGGGTTGGGGCTGGGGTTGGGGCTGGGGCTGGTGCTCGGGTTGGGGCTGGGTCTGGGGTAAGGTTAGGATTGGGGTTTGGGTTTGGGGTTGGGGTTGGGATTAGAGATGGGGCTGGGGCTGGGGCTAGGGTGGGGTTAGGGTTGGGGTTGGGTTTGGGGTTAGCGTGGGGTTAGGGTTGGGTTGGGGTTGTGGTTGGGGTTGGGGTTAGCGTTACTGTTAGGTTAGGGTAAGAAGAGGTTTAGATTTGGGGTTAGGTTTAGCGTGGGCGTTCGGGTTGGGGTTAGGGGTTAGGTTCAGGGTAGGGGTAGGGGTAGGGGATGGGGTATGGGTTGGCGTTAGGGTTGGGGTTAGGGTTAGGGTTGTGTTAGTGTTAGGATTAGCATTAAGGTTGGGGTTTGGGGTTTAGGGTTATAGTTAGGTTTAAGTTTGGGGCTGGGGCTGGGGTTGGGGCTGGGGGTGGGGCTGGGGCTAGGATTGGGGTTGGTGTTGGGGTTAAGTTTAGGTTTAGGGTAGGGTTAGGGTTGGGGTTGGGGTTGGGTTTGGGGTTAGGGGTTAGACTTGGGGTTGGGGCTATGGCTGGGGTTGGGGCTGGGGCTGGTGCTTGGGCTGGGACTACGGCTGGGGCTAGGGTTGGGGTAAGGTTGGGGTTGGGGTTGGGCTTGGGGTTGGGGCTATGGCTGGGGTTGGGGCTGGGGCTGGTGCTGGGGCTGGGGCTACAGCTGGGGCTGGGGTTCAGGTAAGGGTTAGCGTTGGGGATGGGGTTGGGGTTGGGGCAGGGTTGGCTTTGGGGTTGGGTTTGGGGTTGGGGTTTAGGGTTGGGGTTGGGATTAGGTTTGGGTTTAGGGTTACTCTTGGGGTAGGAGTTAGGGTTAGGATTAGGGTTACGGTTATGATTAGGGTTACGGTAAGGGTTAGGGTTAGTTGTTATGGTTGGGGTGAGTAATAGAGTTTAGGGATAGGGTTAGTGTTAGGGTTATTGTTAGGGTTGGGTTGGGGTTTGAGCTGTGGTTGGGGTTATGGTTAAGTTTAGGTTTAGCGTTACTGTTAGGGTAAGGGTTAGAAGAGGTTTAGGTTTAGGGTTAGGTTTAGAATAAGGTTACGGTTGGGGCTAGGGTTTAGAGTTATTATTGGGGTTAGTGTTAGTATGATGGTTACAGTTAGGGTTAGCATTAGGGTTAGGGTTGTGTTAGCATTAGGGTTAGGGTAAGTGTTTAGAGTTAGGGTTGGGGTTAGGGTTTAGGGTTTAGGGATAGGGTTAGGGTTATGGATAGGGTTAGGGTTGTGCTCGGGTTGGGGTTATGGGTAAGGTAAGGGGTAGGGGTACGGTTTGGGTGTAGGGTTAGTATTAGGGATAGGGTTGGGTTAGTGTTTGGGTTAGGGTTAAGGTTAGAGTATAGGGTTTGGGGTTAGGGTTAGTGTTTAGGGTTTAATGTTATGATTATGGTTATGGTTAGGGTTAGGACTAGGGCTAATGTTGGGGCAAGGGCTAGTACTAGGGCTGGGGCTACGGCTAAGACTAAGGTTGGGGTTAGGGTTAGTGTTTAGGGTTAGGGTTTGGGTTTAGGTTTAGATTTGGGGTTGGGGTTGGGGTTAAGGTTATCGTTAGTGTTATGTTTCAAGGTTTAGGCTTAGGTTTAGGGTTAGGGATAGGTTTGGGGCTGGGATTAGGGTTAAGGTTATGGGTTGGGGTTATGTGTAGAAGTAGGGGTAGTGGTAGGGGAAGGGGTATGGCTGGGGTTGGGGTTACTGTTAGGGTTGGGTCTGGGGATAGGGTTAGAGCTAGGGATAGTGCTAGGGCTAGAGTTAGGGTCAGATATGGGGTTAAGTTTGGGGTTAGGGGTAGGGGTAGGGGTAGGGCTAGGACTTGTGGTTGGGGTTAGGATTATGGTTATGGTTGGATTAGGGTTGGGGTTAGGGTTAGGGTGTAGAGTTTAGTGTTAAGGTTAATGTTAGGGTTAAGGTTTGGGGTTAGGGTTAGGTTTAGGTTTAGGATTTGGGGTTGGGTTGGGGTGAGGGTTGGGGTTAGAGTGTAGAGTTTATGGTTAGGGTTAGTGTTAGGGTTAGGCTTTAGGGTTAGGGTTAGCATTAGGGTGTGGGGTTAGTGTTGGGGTTAAGGTTAGTGTTAGATTTAGGGTTAGGGTTAGGGTTAGTGTTAGTGTTAGGGTTGGGGTTGGGCTTAGTGTTGGGGTTAGGGTTGGGTTTGGGGTTAGGGTTGGGGTTGGGTTTAGGGTTAGGGTCAGGGTTAGGGTTACTGTTGGGGTTGGGGTTAGAAGAAGTTTAGATTTGGGGTTAGGGTTAGAATAGGGTTAGGGTTAAGTTTAGGGTTGGGGTTGGGGTTGGGGTTAGGGTTAGGGTTTGGAGTTAGGGTTAGGTTTGGTTTCGGGTTGGGGTTAGGGCTAGGGATAGGAGTGGGGCTGGGGCTAGTGCTGGGGCTGGGTTTGGGGTTGGGTTTGGGGTTAATGTTAGGGTTAGGGTTAAGTTTGGGGTTAGGGTAGGGTTAGGGTTCGGGTTGGTATTGGGGTTAGCTTTAGCGTTAGGTTTAGTGTTAGTGTTTGGGGTTGGGGTTAGGGTTTATGCTTTAAGGATAGGGTGAGAGATAGAGTTAGGGTTAGGTTGGGGTTGTGTTAGGGTTAGGTTTGGGTTTAGGGCTGGGGGTTGGGGTTGGGGTTGGGGTTTACGGTTTAGGGTTAGGGTTAAGAATAGGGTTAGGGTTAGGCCGAGGGATAGGGTTAGGCCTAGGGCTAGTGCTAGTGCTAAGGATAGGGTTAGGGTTAGGGTTAATGTTGGGGTACGGTTAGGGGTAGGGTTGGGTTTGGGGTTAGGGATAGGATTAGTGTTAGGGTTAGGGTTAGGGTTGGGGTACGATTAGGGTTAGGGTCAGAAGGGTTTCAGTTTAGAGTTCGGGTTAGAATAGGGTAGGGTTATGGTTATGGTTAGGGTTAGGGTACAGTTAGGGGTAGTGTTGGGGTTGAGGTTAGGGTTAGGTTTGGGGTTTAGGGTTGGGATTTTGTTCAGGGGTTAGGGTTAGGAGTTAGGGTTAGGGGTAGGGATAGTGGTAGGAGTATGGGTTGGGGTTTGGGTTAAGGTTAGGGTTAGGGTTAGGTTTAGTGTTACAATTAGCATTAGGGTTACGGTTGGGGTTGGGTTAGGGGTAGGGGTAGGGGTGTGGGTAAGGGTAGGTGTTAGGGTTAGGGGTTGGGTTTATGGTTAGGATAGGTATGGGTTTGGGGTTGGGGTTGGGGTTAGGGATAGGATTAGGGTTAGGGTTGGGTTTGGGGTTGGGGTTAGAGTACAGTTGGGGTTGGGGTTCAAAGACATTCGGTTTGGGGTTAGGGTTAGAATAGGGTTAGAGATAGGGTTAGGGTTAGGGTGCGGTTGGGATTAGGGCTGTGGTTGGGGTTGGGGTTGGGGTTAGGGTTAGGGTTAGCATTACTCTTAGGTTTAGGGTTAGAAGGGTTTCGGTTTAGGGTTTGATTTGAGGCTTAGGGTTGGGGATTAGGCTTAGGGTTACGGTTGGGGTTAGGTTTAGGGTTTAGGGTTAGGGTTAGGGGTAGCAGTATTTGTTGGGTGTTGGGTTAGGGTTAGGGTTGTTTTACGGTTAGGTGTAGGGGTAGGGGTAACGGTGAGGGTATGGGTTGGGGTTAGGGTAGGGTTAGGCTTAGGGTTAGCATTACTCTTAGGGTTAGGGTTAGAAGAGCTTTCGTTTAGGGTGGGATTTGGGGTTAGGGTTAGGGGTTAGACTTAGGGTTGGGGTTAGGGTTGGGTTATGGTTAGGGTTAGTGTTAGGTTTAGGGTTAGGGTAGGTTTAAGTTTAGTGTTGGGGTTGGGTTTAGGGATAGGATTAGGGTTAGTGTTACAGTTAGGGTTAGGGTTAGTTGAGGATTAGGTTTGGGATTACGGTTACAATAGGGTTAGGGTTAGTGTTAGGGTTGGGGTACAGTTAGTGTTAGGGTTGTGGTTAGGGTTAGTTTGGGGTTATGGGTTAGGGTTAGGTTAGGGTTATGGGTTAGGTTTAGGGTTAGTTTAGGGGTTACGGTTACGGTTAGGTTCGGGGTAGGGGTAGGGGTATGGGAATGGGTTGGGGTTAGGGTTACGGTTAGTTTTATTGTTGTATAAGGATTAGGGTTAGTGTTAGTGTTTGGGGTTATGGTTAGTGTTGGGGTTTAGGGTTTAGTGATAAAGTTAGGGTAAGGGATAGGGTTAGGGTTAGGGTTAGGCTTAGGGTTGGGTTAGGGTTAGGGTTATGGTTTAAGGTTTAGGGTTAGGGTTAGGGTTAGGGTTTAGGGTTGGGGTTTGGGTCAGGTTTGGGGTTAGGGGTTAGGGTTAGGGTTAGCGGGTAGCTGTATGTGTTGGGGTTTGGGTTAGGGTTAGGGTTAGGGTTGGGTTAGGGTTGGGGTTAGGTTTCAAGGTTTTAGATAGGGTGTGGGGTTAGGGTTTAGGGTTAGGGTTACGGTTGGGGTTTAGGCTTGGGGTTGGGGTTAGGGTTAGTGTTAGTGTTAGGGTGAGGGTTAGAGTTTAGGGTTGGGGTTAGGGTTTATGGTTATGGTTAGGGTTAGGGTTAGGGTTAGTGTTAGAGTTAGGGTTAGTGTTGGGGTTGGGGTAAGGGTTAACTTTAGGGTTGGGGTTAGGGTTAGGGTTAGGGATAGGGTTAGGGTTAGGTTACAGTTAGGGTACGGTTGGGGTTAAGGATGGGGTTGGGGTTGGGGTTAGGGTTATTGGTTAGGGTTAGGTATGGGTTATGGTAAGGGTTAGGGTTAGTGTTTACGGTTGGGGTTAGGGTTAAGGTTATGGATTAGAGTTTACAGAAAGGGTTAGGGTTAGGGTTATGGTTAGGATTAAGGGTAGAGTTAGGGTTAGGGAATGCTTTAGGGTTAGTGTTAGAGAGTTAGGGTTAGGGTTCGGGCTAGGGTTATGGTTAGGGTTGTGTTAGGGTTTGGGATAGGGATAGGGTTAGGGGTAGGTGTGGGTTTTAAGGTTAGGGTTAGACGAGTTATGGTTAGGGTTAGACTTGGGGTTAGGGTTATGATTAGGGTTTAGGGTTAGGGTTAGGGATAGGCTTAGTGTTAGGGTTAGGGTTAGGGTTAGGGTACAGTTGGGGTTAGGATCAGAAGGGTTTCAGTTTAGAGTTCGGTTTAGGGTGGGGTAGGGTAAAGTTTAGGGTTAGGGTTAGGGTACCGTTAGGGGTAGTGTTGGGGTTGAGGTTAGGGTTAGGTTTGGGGTTTAGGATTAGGATTTGGTTCACGGTTAGGGTTAGGAGTTAGGGATAGGGGTAGGGTTAGTGGTAGGAGTATAGGTTGGGGTTTGAGTTAAGGTTAGGTTTAGGGTTAGGTTTAGGGTAATGGTTAGTGTTACAGTTAGCATTGGGGTTACGGTTAGGGTTGGGTTAGGGTTAGGGGTAGGGGTATGGGTAAGGGTAGGTGTTAGGGTTAGGGTTAGGGTTAGGTTTATGGATAGGGTAGGTATAGATTTAGGGTTGGGGTTGGGGTAAGGGATAGGATTAGGGTTAGGGTTATGTTTAGGGTTAGGGTTAGAGTACGGTTGGGGTTAGGGTTCAAAGACGTTTGGTTTAGGGTTAGGGTTAGGAGATAGGGTTAGGGTTAGGGTATGGTTAGGGTTAGGGCTGGGGTTGGGGTTGGGGTTGGGGTTAGGGTTAGGGTTAGGGTTAGCATTACTCTTGGGCTTAGGGTTAGAAGAGCTTTCGTTTAGGGTAGGTTTGGGGTTGGGGTTAGGGGTTAGGCTTAGGGTTAGGGTTAGGATTGGTTTATGGTTAGGGTTAGTGTTAGGTTTGGGGTTAGGGTAGGTTTAAGTTTAGTGTTGGGGTTGGGTTTAGGGATAGGATTAGGGTTAGTGTTACAGTTAGGGTTAGGGTTAGTTGAGGATTAGGATTAGGATTACGATTACCATGGGGTTAGGGTTTAGTGTTAGGGTTGGGGTACAGTTAGTGTTGGGGTTGGGGTTAGGGTTGGGTTGGGGTTATGGTTTAGGTTTAGGGTTAGGGTTATGGGTTGGGGTTAGGGTTAGGTTTAGTTTAGGAGTTACGGTTATGGTTGAGGTTCGGGTTAGGGGTAGGTGTGGGAGAATGGGTTGGGTATAGGGTTTACGGTTAGTTTTATTGTTGTATAAGGATTAGGGTTAGTGTTAGTGTTTAGGGTTAGGGTTAGTGTTGGGGTTTGGGGTTTAGTGATAAAGTTAGGGTAAGGGATAGGGTTAGGGTTAGGGTTAGGGTTAGGGGTTGGGTTAGGGTTAGGGTTAGGGTTAGGGTTATGGTTTAGGTTTAGGGTTAGGGTTAGGGTTTGGGGTTGGGGTTTGGGTCAGGTTTAGGGTTGGGGGTTGGGGTTAGGGTTAGGGGTAGCTGTATGTGTTGGGGTTTGGGTTGGGGTTAGGGTTAGGGTTGGGTTAGGGTTAGGGATAGGTTCCCAGGTTTTAGATAGGGTGTGGGGTTAGTGTTTGGGGTTAGGGTTACTGTTGGGGTTTAGGCTTGGGGTTGGGGTTGGGGTTAGTGTTGGTGTTGGGGTGAGGGTTGGGGTTTGGGGTTAGGATTAGGGTTTATGGTTAGGGTTAGGGTTAGGGTTAGTGTTAGTGTTAGGGTTAGGGTTAGTGTTGGGGTTGGGGTAAGGGTTAACTTTAGGGTTAGGGTTAGGGTTAGAGTTAGGGATAGCGTTAGAATTAGGTTACAGTTAGGGTACGGTTAGGGTTAGGGATGGGGTTGGGGTTAGGGTTAGGGTTATGGGTTAGGGTTAGGTATGGGTTATGGTAAGGGTTAGGGTTAGTGTTTACGGTTAGGGTTAAGTTTAAGGTTATGGATTAGGGTTTACGGATGCGGTTAGGGTTAGGGTTATGGTTAGGATTAAGGGTAGAGTTAGGGTTAAGGAATGCTTTAGGGTTAGTGTTAGAGAGTTAGGGTTAGGTTTCGGGCTAGGGTTATGGTTAGGGTTGTGTTAGGGTTAGGGATAGGGATAGGGTTAGGGGTAGGTGTGGGTTTAGGGTTAGGGTTAGACGAGTTATGGTTAGGGTTAGGGTTAGGGTTAGGGTTATGGTTAGGGTTTAGGGTTTGGTTTAGTGATAGGGTTAGTGTTACGGTTAGTGTTAGGATTGGGGTTAGGGTTAGGATTAGGTTTAGGGTTAGTGTAATTTTTGGTTTAGTGTTAGGTTTAGCGGTAGGGTTAGGGTTAGGGTTTGGTTAGGGTTGGTGTAGGGGTAGGGGTAAGGGTAGGTGTATGTGTTTCAGTTAGGGTTAGGTTTTGGTTTAGGGTAGGTTTAGGTTTAGGGCTAGGGTTAAAATAGAGTTAGGGGTAGGGTTAGTGTTGGGGTTGGGGTTAGGGTTAGGGGTAGGGGTTGGGGTAAGTGTAGGGGTATGGGTGGCGGTTGGGGTTGGGTTTTGGGTTAGGTTTGGGTAGGGTTAGGGTTAGTTTTATGGTTTGGAGTTTAGGGTTTAGGTTTAGGGTTAGGGTAGGGGTCGGGTTAGACCTGGGGATAAGGTTGGGACTACGGCTAGTGCTAGCGGTGGGGCTACGGCTGACTGGGGTTGGGGTTATTTTTAGGTTGGGGTTGGGGTTGGGGTTTGGGGTTAGGGGTTAGGGATAGGGTTAGTGTTAGGGTTAGGGTTAGTGTTAGGGGTTGGGGTTGGGGTTAGGATTAGGTTTAGGGTTAGGATTAGGTTTAGGGTTAGGGTTAGCATTAGTGTTAGGGTTAGGGTTAGGGTTGGGGTTTGGTTAGAGTTAGTGGTAAGGGTAAAGGTAGGGGTATGGGTTGAGTTAGGGTTATGGTTTGGTTAGGGTTGGGTTAGGGTTAGGGTTAGTTTTGGGGTTGGGGGTTGGGGTTTGGGGTTAGGGTTAAGGGTAGCGTTAGGGTTAGGCTTAAGGATAGGGTTGGGCCTAGGGCTAGTGCTAGTACTATGGCTAGAGTCAGACTAGGGTTAGGGTTAGGGTTGGGGTTTAGGTTTGGGGTTAGGGATAGGGTTAGTGTTAGTGTTGGGGTTAATGTTGGGGTTGGGGTTAGGGGTTAGGTTTGGGGTTACGTTTGGGGTTAGGGTTAGGATTAACGTTAGTGTTAGGGTTAGTGTTAGGGTTGGGGTTTAGTGTTAGAGTTATGGCTTGTGTTAGAATTAAGGGTTAGGGTTATGGTTAGGTTAGGGGTTACGGTTCGGGTTCGGGGTAGGAGTAGGGGAATGGGTTGGGTTAGGGTTACAGTTAGGTTTAGGGTGGTGTAAGGATTTGGGTTGGGGTTAGCGTTTAGCGTGAGGGTTAGTGTTAGGGTTTAGGGTTTAGTGATAGGGTTAGCGTAAGAGATAGGTTTAGGGTTAGGGTTAGGGTTAGGGTTGGGTTAGGGTTAGTGTTAGGGTTTAAGGTTTAGGGTTTAGGGTTAGGGTTAGGGATTAGGGTTAGGGTTAGGGTTAGGTTTGGGTTATGGTTGGGGTTAGGGTTAGTGTTTTGGGTTAGGGTTAGGGTTAGGGATTAGGGTTTAGGAATAGGGTTAGGGTTGGTGTTAGGGGATAGGGGTAGGGGTAGGGGCTTGGGTTGGAGTTAGGTTTAGGGTTAGGATTCGGTTGGGGTTAGTGTTAGGGTTAGGGTTCAGACTTAGGGTTTGGGGTTTGGGTTAGGGTTTGTGTCATGGTTAGGGTTAGGGGTTGGGGTTAGGGGTAGGGTTAGGTAGGGCTATGTGTTGGGGTTTGGTTGGGGTTGGGGTTAGGGTTCATGGTTTAGGGATAGGGTTAGTGTTAGGGTTAGGGCTAGGGAGAGGGTTGGGGCTGGGGCTGGGGCTGGGGCTGCGGGGCTGGGGCTACGGTTAGTGTAGGTGGGGTTCAGTGTTGGGGTTTTGGTTGCCTTTGGGTTGGTTAGGGTTGGTTAGGTTGGGGTTGGCATAGGGTTGGGGTTGGGGTTAGGGGTTGGGTTAGGGTTACGGTTGGGTTTGGGTTACGGTTAGGGTTAGGGTTAGTGTTTAGGGTTAGGGTTGGGGTTAGGGATTAGGGTTTAGGGATAGGGTTAGGGTTAGAGTTAGGGGATAGGGGTAGTTGTAGGGGTATGGGTTTGAGTTAGGGTTAGGGTTAGGATGGGGTTAGTGTTAGTGTTAGGATTAGGGTTTAGGGTTGGGGTTCGAGTTAGGGTTAGGCTAGGGTTAGGATTAGAGTTAGTGTTAGTGTTAGGTTTAGGGTTAGGGTTAGGGTTTAAGGTTATGGTTGGGGTTAGTGTTAGTGTTGGGGTTAGGTTAAAGGGTTAGTGTGGGTTTAGGTTTAGGGTTGGGGTTGGGGTTACGGATAGGGTTACGGTTAGTGTTACAGTTGGTGTTAGGGTTAGAAGGGTTTAGATTTAGAGTTAGGGTTAGAATAGTGTTAGAGTTACAGTTAGGTTAGTATTAGGGTGCGGTTGGGGTTAGGGTTGGGGTTGGGGTTAGGGTTAGGGTTAGGGTTAGGGGTTAGGGTTAGGTTTGGGTTATGTTTAGGGTTAGGGTTAGTGTTTGGGGTTAGGGTTAGGGATAAGGGTTTAGGGATAGGGTTAGGGTTAGCGTATGGGTGTAGGGGGTAGGGGCAGGGGTATGGGTGGAGTTAGGGTTAGGTTTGGGTTAGGGTTAGGTTTAGGGTTAGGGTTAGGGTTATGGTTAGGTTTGGGTTATGGTTAGGGTTAGGGTTAGTGTTTTGGGTTAGGGTTAGGGTTAGGGATTAGGGTTTAGGAATAAGGTTAGGGTTAGTGTTAGGGGATAGGGGTAGGGGTAGGGGCATGGGTTGGAGTTAGGGTTAGGGTTAGGATTGGGTTAGGGTTAGTGTTAGGGTTAGGGTTCAGGGTTAGGGTTAGGGATTGGTTATGGTTGCGGTTAGTGTTAGGGTTTGGGCCTGGGTTAGGGTTAGGGTTAGGGTTAGTGTTGGGGTTTGGGGTTAGGGTTAGTGTTTTGGTTAGTGTTAGTGTTAGGGTTAAGTTTTAGGGTTGGGGTTAGAGTTAGGGTTAGGGTTAGCGTTAGGTTTATGGTGGGGTTTGGTTGGGGTTAGGTGTGGGGTAGGGGTATGGGTTGGGGTTAGTATTGGGGTTAGGTTTGGGGTTGGTAGAGTTAGGGTTAGTTTTGGGGTTGGGGTTTAGGGTTTGGGTTAGGATTCATGGTAGGTGTAGGGTTAGGCCTAAGGATAGGGTTAGGCAAAGGGTTAGTGCTAGGGCTAGGGCTGGGTGCTCCGTCTGGGGCTAGGGTTAGGGTTGGGGTTGGGGTTTAGGGTTAGGGTTAGGGTTGGGTTTTAGAGTTGGTGTTAGGATTGGGGTTAGTGTTAGTGTTAGGGTTGGGTTTAGGGGTAGGGTATGTTTGGGTTTAGGGTTGGGGTTGGGGTTAGGGATAGGATTAAGGTTAGCGTTACTGTTAGCGTTAGGGTTAGAAGAGGGTTAGGGTTAGGGTTAGGGTTAGAAAGGGTTAGGGTTAGGGTTAGGTTAGTGTTGGGGTATGGTTAGCTTTAGGGTTGCGGATGGGGTTAGGGTTAGGGTTAGGGGTTAGGGTTAGGGTTAGTTTGGGTTATGTTTAGGGTTAGGGTTAGTGTTTGGGGTTAGGGTTAGGGTTAGGCATTAGGGTTTAGGGATAGGTTTAGGTTTAGGGTTAGGGGTTAGGGTAGTGGTATGGGTTGGAGTTAGGGTTAGGGTTAGGGTTAGGGTTATGTTTAGGTTTAGGGTTAGGGTAGTGTTAGGGATTAGGGTTTAGGGATAGGGTTAGGGTTACGGTTAGTGGTTAGGGTTAGGGTTAGGGTTAGTTTTGTGTTATGGTTAGGGTTAGGGTTAGTGTTTAGGGTTAGGTATAGGGTTAGGGATTACGGTATAGGAAATGGGTTAGGGTTAGGGTTAGGGGATAAGTGTAGGGGTAGGTGTATGGGTTGGACTTGGGTTTAGGTTTAGGGTGGTTTAGGGTTAGTTTTAGGGTTAGGGTTTGGGGTTAGGGTTAGGGTGAGGTTAGGGTTAGGGTGAGGTTAGGGTTAGGGTTAGGGTGAGGGTTAGGTTTTAGGGTTAGGGTAAGGGTTAGGGATAGGTTTAGTGCTAGTGTTAGGGTTAGTGTTAGGGTTGGGGTTAGGGTAAGGATTAGGTTTTGTGTTAGGGTTAGCGTTTAGGGTTAGGGTTGCAGTTTGGTTAGGGTTGGGGTAGGGTTAGTGTTAGGGTTAGGGTTAATGTTAGGGTTTGGGTTAGGGTTGGGGTTAGGGTTAGGATTAGGTTTAGGGTTAGTGTTAAGGTTAGTATTAGGGTGAGGGTTGGGGTTTGGTTACGGTTAGGTGTGGGGGCAGGGGTAAGGTAGGGGTATGTGTTGGGGTTAGGGTTAGGGTTAGGGTTGGGTTAGGGTTAGTTTTAGGGTTGGGGTTTAGGGTTTGGGGTTAGGGTTAAGTGTAGGGGTAGGGTTGGGCCTAAGGATGCTGTTAGGCCTGGGAGCTGAGTGCTAGGGCTAGGGCTGGGGCTGGGGCTAATGCTAGGGTTATGGTTGGGGGTTGGGGTTTAGGGTTAGGGTTAGGGTTAGGTTTAGAGTTATGGTTGGGGTTAGGGTTACTGTTAGTGTTGGGGTTAGGTTTAGGGTTATGGTAGGTTTGGGTTTAGGTTGGGGTTGGGGTTAGGGATATGATTAGGGTTAGCGTTACTGTTGGGGTTAGGGTTAGAAGGGGTTTGGGTTTAGGGTTAGGGTTAGAATAGGGTTAGGGTTAGGTTAGACTTAGGATTAGGGTTAG
>CAKJTW010000585.1:0-38142 GCA_917880005.1 Nanger dama | reverse complement strand
GATCCAGGGTAATTCCAAGCATGGACGGTGTAAGCAAGGAGAAACTTATTTATTTATTAACATAGAAATATAATATTAGTTTGGGAAGAAATAGTGTAGTAGGAAAATTAAGTGGAGAAAAGAAACTGAATAACTTGGTTTATGTGGACAGCCAATAAAGTTCCAGACAAGGAACTTGCACCATCTATGTTAGGCCACCAGCGCCCGTTTGATTATCAGAGAGTGTCCGCCTTGTGTTCTCTCTCTTAAGGATCTTAGAAGCGGGAACAAGTAAGCAGACATAGCGAGCCTCCACGCCCCAGATGGGAATTCAGATTGAAATTAGAATAAAGAGGGAGACGTGGGGAAAACCAGTCCTTCCAATGACTGGCCCGGCCTCTATTGTCTAGAAAGGCCTTTTACACCTTTTGGTTGTGCATAGAGATCAATGGGTAATACAAAGTTATGCAGTGTTAGCAGCCCAGACTCTTATCAAAACCAGGATTTTTTCTCGGCATACCTAGTTGTATACACAAGTGTTAGGTGAGTTACATTATCTTCCAGCCAAAAGGGCCAATTAACATTTTACAGTCTTTTTTTTCTGATAAGGGTTTGTCAACCAGAAGACTTATTTGTGTTGATATTCCCAAAGTCTGGTGCCACTCTCAGAAAGCACAAAATAAAGTTACATTCTTACATAGCAAAGATACAGCAATTTATAACAAGTAAAAGGAGTACAGTGATTTATAACAAAAGAAATGTAATTGACTCAAAAGTCTAGTTTTGCTAACATCAAAACTACTATATATATTTTTCTATATCCTGATTACATTGATTAACATCCTCCCAGGTGCCTAAAAGATAAAGAATATGGAGGCCTGGCAGCAATCATTGAGTCAACAGTGAAATCTGTCACCAATATGATTTTTAGCTCTTTAGAAAAGGCTCGGTATCTTTAAGATGTTTTTAAGCTTTGTGCCTCTGGCACTTGGAAGGCTAAGCAATTCACAAACTATAAGAGATCATAGGGAACCTGTTAGGCAAGCTAGAGAGTTGTCAGAGGGGGTTTAACTGAAACATCCCTTTCAAATGCAGACTATAGCCCCAAGTTTATTTTTTCCAGAGTGTGTCAGAAGAGTGGAAAAGCAGGCAGATTCTTACTTTTGGGGTACATGCTCAGGAAATACCAGGGGGGAAACCTGAGATCTGACTCGCCTTGCCCATCAGATCTCTGCTGCATGACCTTGTCACTGGTGGGATTCCTCACGCAGGTTCCCTGCATGTTTTAATTATGCAAAGTCCCATTTCCTTCCCCAGGTTGCCCTGCTTGGCCTCTGATGGGCTGGCCAGTGAGCTCGCCCTCCTTCCTGTGCCACCTGTGAGTGTGTGTCAATCTTCCTCTCACAGAGGAGACCTCCCCATAATACAGGTCACCTGATCACTGGGTGTCCTGTCCAAAACTCTGCCTATAACACAGGTCACCTGCCCCCTCTGAGCCCTCTTGTCTCCAAATTTCATCAGAATCCAGGTCAGTGTGTCACAAGCCCTTCAATCTCCCATTTGTGCTGGCCTGAGATGGTGGTGGGTACACTGTGATGGGAGGGATAATGTCCCATCACCTGTGGACACCCATCCTGTACTTGCAAGACACTCTCCTGTCTCCCAGGTACATAGCTGTGGGTCACCCACCCTCTTTATCTTGTCTGGGAACTTCAGTTGCCTCATTTCCAAGTACAGATTCAGGAGTGCTCGGCAGTGGTGCCACCCAGCCTTGGGGCCTCAGACAGCACCCCAGGGAGCAAGCCAGGTGCACCTGCACACCCACCTTTCACTTCCTGTGGGTCTGCCACACCCTCTGCGTTCTCAGTCCACTCAGGTGAGAAGGTGGAGCGGTTGCCAGTGAGGTCAGGTTCTGCCTCTGTGGGCCTGCAGTGACACTGGAGGAGGTTCCTTGTGACCTCACGAACGTCTGTGCATGGGGATGGGCACAGAGGTGCTCAGGGAATAGTTCTCAAGTGAACGAATGGATGGAGCGATGCAGGGCCTCTTCAGGAACACCAAACTCCTAGACCTTTGCTCAGGGTGCCAAATTCACCAGGCCCCTGAAATGCTCACTGGGTCCTCCAGATATTCACTAGCCCCTGAAACACTCACTGGGTCCCCCAGACACTCACCAGACCCATAAAACACTCAGTAGGTACCTCAAACTCACCAGCCCACTGAAACACCCACTGAGTCCTGCAAACTCGCCAGCTCCCTGAAAGGCTCACTGGGTTCCTGTAACTCACGATCTGCTTGAAATGCTCACTAGGATGCCAAGTACTTCTCAGGCTCCAAAAATATCCATCCACTCCGAACAGCCCATGGTCCTACCCCCTCAATGTAAGGGGGCAGGACAGAAGACCTGGTTCATCAGATGTCCTCCCCCAGTGGCACTGGCCAGCACATGGTCAGCATCAGCTCAGGACTTATGAGGGGTTTGTCACTGTGCCCTGTGAGCCATAGTCCAGGGGTTCCCTCTGGCTCTGTGCTCTGACCCAGAGGGACTCAACTTCCATGTGGAGATGCTGGGTGGGCCCCTCCTTTCCCCAGGTGGTCCCAGCCCTCCAGCCCCTCCTGTGCACAAACACACACACACATACATATATAATGCTGGGAAAGATTGAGGTCAGGAGGACAAGGGGGTGTGACAGAGGATGAGATGATTGGATGGCATCACCGACTCCATGCATATAAGTTTGAGTAAACTCCAGTAGTCAGTGATAGACAGGGAGGCCTGGACTGCTGCAGTCCATGGGGTCGTGAAGATTCAGACACGACTGAGCTACTGAATGAACTGAACACAGCTTTAGAGTTGCTGTTCCAAAAAAATGGCCACAAGGTGTAATCATTGTTTGGCTTCACATGCTACTTCTAAATTTCTTTCTTTTTCTAATTAATTAATTTATCTTAATGGGAGGCTGATTACTTTACAATACTGTAGTGTTTTTTGCCATACATTAATATGAATCAACCATGGGTGTACATGTGTCCCATCCTGAAGCCCCTCCCTCCTCCCTGCCCATCCCATCCCTCAAGGCCATCCCAGTACACTAGCCCTGAGCACCCTGTCTCATGCATCAAACCGGGGCTGGCGATCTATTTCACATATGGTAATATGCATGTGTCAATGCTATTCTCTCAAATCATCCCACCCTCGCCTCCTCCCACAGAGTCCAAAAGTCAGTTCCTTACATCTGTGTTTGTTTTTACTGTCTCACATACAGGGTCATCATTACCATCTTTCTAAATTCCATATATATGTGCTAATATACTGTATTGGTGTATTTCTCTCTGATTTACTTCACTCTGTATAATAGGCTCCAGTTTCATCCACGTCATTAGAACTGATTCAAATGCATTCTTTTTAATGGCTGAGTAATATTCCATTGTGCATATGTACCAGTCTTTCTTATCCATTCATCTGCTGATGGACATCTTGGTTGCTTCCATGTATGGCAATTGTAAGCAGTGCTGCAATCAACTCTGGGGTACTGATGCCTCTTACAGTTCTGGTTTCCTCAGTGTGTATGCCCAGCAGTGGATTTGCTGAGTCGTATGACAGCTCTATTTCCAGTTTTTAAAGAATCTCCACCCGATTCTCCATAGTGGCTGCGCTAGTTTGCATTCTCACCAACAGTGTAAGAGAGTTCCCTTTTCTCCACACTTGCTCCACCATTTATTGCTTGTAAACTTCTTGATAGCAGCCATCGTGACTGGCATGAGATGGTGCCTCATTGTGGTTTGGATTTTCATTTCTCTGATAATGAGTGATGTTGAGCAAATTTTCATGTGTTTGCTTGCTATCTGTATGTCTTCTTTGGAGAAATGTCTGTTTAGATCTTTGGCCCATTTTTTTGATTGAGTTATTTATTTTTCTGGAATTGAGCTATAGGAGCTGTTTGTATATTTTGAAGATTAATTCTTTGTCACTTGCTTCATTTGCTATTATTTTATCCAATTCGGAAGGCTTTTCACCTTGCTTATACTTTTCTTCATTGTGAAAAATCTTTTATGTTTAATTAGGTCACATTTGTTTATTTTAAATTTTATTTCTATGACTCTGGGAGTTGGGTCATAAAGGATCCTGCTGTAAATTTATTTTTCTGTGCATTCATTGTTGTTTTATTTTGAAGTAGGGTTGATTTCTGATACTGTTATTTTTTTTCAGGTGTACAGGAGCTGGATTCAGAGAAACACAGAAATTTATCACTTCTTTTTGGTTCATTTTCCCCAGAGAATGTCTCCAGTAGGCTGCCCTTTGCTATTCAACACTGTTTTTCCTTCTTATCTGTTAGATGTATGTTAACACCTGTTTGTTCCTTGAAGACTCTTTATTTATCCCACATCCCTTTTTAAAGAAAACAATCATAAGTTGATTTTCAAAGTTTATGAGTCTGTTTCTACTGTGTAATAGCCTACATTTGCACTAATTTCAAGAAGATGCCCGTCAGTGATACCTTCTGTAATTTGTCTTTCTCTATCGCCCTTCTTTCACTTAGTATGGTATTCACTCTATGCATCCATGCTGTTGTCACTGGCATTATTTCGCTGTGATTCAGGGCTGGGTAGTATTCCAGTGCAGAGGTGCACCACTCTGACTTCATTTTCCTGTCGATGAATAACTTCATTGAATTTGCTGCAAGGAGGGCTTTCCTGGTAGCCAAGCCAGTGGAGAATCCACCTGCCAATACAGGAAACGTAGGTTCAGTCCCTGAGTGAGGAAGATCCCCTGGAGAAGGGCATGGCAACCCACTCCAGTATTCTTCCATGGAGAATCCCATGGACAGAGGAGCTTGGTGGGCTACAGTCATTGGGGTCACAAAGTGTTGGACATGATTGAAGCGACTGAGAATATATGCAGAGGAAAAAAAAAATCAATGAGAATTTTATTCTTTCCCTTGTTTGAGAACCAAGGAGATCAAGAAAACAGTTATCAATCCTGAACATTCATAGCTTCTTTTACTTTAACTTCTCATAACTCTGAATGTCTGTAACTAATTTTGCTTTTCTGCCCAGTAACTCTGCAGGAGCTATGAGTAACATTTTATCCTTGGACTCTAAGCTAAATACATCACCTATCTGGTGGTTACCCTTACAACACTCTTCCCCTTGTACTTATATATCATAAAGAAGGCCACCCAGCCACCCAAACTGCTAGAGTCAGTTACTGGGTTATTGAATTCAGTCTAAGACAGTCTTTGAAAAACTACACAAGGAAGAGATCTAGTTCCTAACTTCTGTTTTCCTCATCACTGACATCTGGCTGTGAGCCCTTCCCTTATGGACACTGGCTATTCACAAGACAGTCAGGCTGTAAATGACACTTAAGTTTATGAAATGGCCAGGGGTAAAACACCAAAATAAAAACCAGAAGAAACCACATGATGAGGAAGGAAACCTCAGCAGGTAAATACTTAGTTGATGCTTAGAAAGAAGCCTCTGGAAATATGCCTCATTTGCTCTCTTATCAGTGATACGAAAAGTTGAACAGAAACACAATATCACTACTGAGAAATGAAACAGGAGACTATCCAAAACTCTACAGATAAGAAAAAGTAGAGCAATATTAGTAAAGGGGACCCTTGTATGACACTGGTTGGAGGTAAGCAGTCAGAGCCTTTATGAGCATGACTGTCAAAGGGCCTTGGAATCACAAAATAAGACAGATGATGTCATATGGCAGTTCCACTCCCAGAATCTTTGAGAAATCAATAAATCAAGGAAAACACCACCTCCACAAACGTGCACTGCAGTAACATTTACAATGCCCAAGAATGGAAAGGAAAGAGAATCATTGGGTGCAGATGAAAGGAGAAAGACACTGGACAAAGAGACACAACAAAATATGACTCAGACATTATGAAGATGCAAAAAATGCCATTTTCAGGGATACACAGAAATCTACAGCGAATCACAGTAAGTACAAAAGGGTGGATTAAAGACATATTAAAATATATACATTCCAGAGAGGATTAAAAAATGTATTGATGGCTATGATTACCCAAAAAACAGTGAAATGTACTTACACTCCTGGTGAGAAAATTACAGTTAGCAAAGGGGTGGGTGAGAGGCTGAAAGGTGAAGGCTGGAATAAACCTATAAATAAATAAAATAAACCTATAAATAAATAAAACTTATACCCACAACTACATATGCAATTCATAATCCACAAAGACATCCTGTATCAAGAGACATGTCCTCCACTGATCTTAAAATATTGTTCTGACAATAACCACAGTTGAATACCTCCAGGTATCTGTGGAAAGGAAGAAAAAGCTGTTTCCCTGCAACAACTACAATGGTGTAAATAGTCTTAAATAAGAAATCAAGTCTGACTTAAAGAAAAACCTCAAAGAGTAAAGAGACAAGAAATCTGGTGAAGCCCTGTGTCTCCTACTCTCAGTTGACGATGAGGCCAGAGATAACCACAGAGGCTGCTCTCACCATAGTAACAAGAGGAAATGAAAAAAAATGGCGCCACCTTGTGGACATATTCTCTACCAGCAACCTTAAAATCCTAGCTGATGACCACACTGTTCACAAGGGTGCTGAGTTCTAACAGATACTCACCTTTAACAAATAGCCAGGGTGCAAATGGGGAAAAGAAGCTAAGGGAAACACAGGGTAAGCTAATAGGAAGAGGATATGAACAGGTAAACACAATTCCTTGTTTCTTTAGGAAAGCACATGGCATTTGCACATAGGATAAATGCTGCTGCTACTACTGCAGCTGCTAAGTAGCTTTGGTCCTGTCCAACTCCGTGCAAACCCATAGACGGCAATCCACCAGGGTCCTCCATCCCTGGGATTCTCCAGGCAAGAATACTGGAGTGGGTTGCCATTATATTGTTAAGAGATACCATTAAAGATGCAAAGACATTATCACCGCTCCTTGAGGATTTAAAAAGTCCACAGTCAAAAGCTGGACATGACATCAGTGGTAGAGCAACACTGGTACAGTGGACACTTTAGGGTACTGATGGGATGGACCTGGTAAGAAGCATTATGACGGAGATGAGAAAAGTGCAGTCCCATGTGAGAAATACAAATAAATAAAGAAGTAGAGACAGTATGATAAATCAGGTCTTCTGCTGGAATATTTCAGAAATGAGCAAACTTCAAACACCACACACCCCAAACCATCTCCCGTGGCATCATTCACAACATCAAAGAGATGAACATAAAGATAGCATGCTTGCGCAGAGGAATGGATAAAGAAGCGTGATATAGGTCTAGAATGAATTTTAAATCAAGCATTGACATCTGAAAGGAGGCCGTCCTCACAGATAGAGACAAATCCAGAGATCATCACACTGAATGAAGTAGGGTCGATTCAAGACACATTCTGGGATGCAACATAGGGACAGAAATCAAAATCCACAGCAGTGAGCAGCCACACAAAGGTGACATGGACACCCAACCGGACAAGAAACTTATGGGTAGCAGGATAACCTGGTGGATAGCAGGGATACAGCTGGAGCTTGGCGTTTGGTTCTTCCCATAGGCACATATAAAATAGAGAATCCATGTAAACCTACTTCAGCAAGAGTGGTAGGTGAGATACACTCTAATAACATGTAAGTGAAACAAGCACAGCTGAATACTTCAGTTTCTCAGTGCCACAGAATATGAATCTGGACACAGAAAAGAAATACATCCTTGGCAATTAACTTAAATGGAATAGAAACTTTTTCTTAAAATAAAACTCTAAAGTGAGCAGTCACCAAGGTTGGTGGCATCTTCTGGATCCTTCTACTTGAATGTACAACTAGACCTAACTAAAACTCTCAGGCGGTGAAGGCCATCCTAAAGGAGGACAGAATAAAGAAAACTTCCAGCGTGGAGGTGTTTCTCTGCACCCATAGCACAAAAATGATCGTGATGAACATCTGAGATTCACAAAGCTGCTGGATTCAACATGACATCTACCTTTGAACACAGCAGATGTCACACTCTCAAAATTAAATATATAAGTAAACACACACATAGAAAGCAAAACTGGAACACTCTCAGGAAGAAACCATAAGCAGGTAAATACAATTAAAGTGCTTTCAAAAAGCCCATGAATAGTACTCCATAGGGTTTCTTATCAGAGATAGAAAATCCAAACTGCCACGAGACATCAACTCTGGGCTTTGGAAAAGGTCACCATGGAAAATGGATCAGACCAGAAAGGGTAGGTTAACAGTAGTCAGCCGGATCCTTTTATAGTAGTGGGGGCATATCAGTGGGAGGAGCCAGGATAAGAATCGCTGTCCACGTGCCTTTATAGAAACAAATAAGTATGACAGGGCCTCTCTATTCCTACGATACTTCAGAAATACACATATTTTGAAAACCACACACCCCAGAGCATGCACTGCAGCAGGATTCCCAATGCCCAGAGATGAAACTAGAGAAAGTGCATGGGGACAGAGAGATGAATGGATCAAGGAATGGGATATGGCTTCACGACAGAATATGACTCAGGCATTGAAACAAGGAAATACTGTCATTGTCAGAGGTACAGATAATTGTGATGATAATCAGAGTCAGTGAAGAGGGGCAGATGAGAGACAGGTCATAGGATTTCCCTTTCAAACGAGACAGACAATATTGCTGGCAATGAGTACTCCTAGCGAGGTGCAATGGACACCCAATATGGGGAACTCTCTGATACTAAGTAAAGGGGATGAGTGAGAGAAAAGCTTACATTGGAAGTTTGAAATTCACGGATTCCTACAAATACTTTTCAATTACATAATCCCCAGGGACCAAGGTAGCAAGAATGATGTACCACACGCTCTCAGAGAGCAGGTCAGAGGAAATCAACACTGCTGAATACCTCTGTGTTTTGGTGTAAAGGAGCAAGAATCAGTACAGCCACAAAAAGGCAACACTGTACATAAGCTTCGTCAAACATGAAATATGAACTATAGTAAAACTGAGAAGGAAGGAGATACAAGCTTTCGGGGGTTGGGGGTGGGGTGGGCTGGGCTGTGAGCTTCCTCTAGCGCATGCTACTCTCATTTACATGTGGAAATGCACATACCTCTAAAGATGCAGTTACCATAGTAACAAGAGGGGAAGGTGGAAATGTGTTGCCACCTTGTGGCTGCTTTCTGGAGCAGCAAGCTTAAATGATGGACACTGGCTATTCACAAAGTGGCCGGGCTCTAAATGACACTTTTCTTTATGAAAGGGCCAGGAGTCCCACACCAAACTTAAAACCAGAACAAACCACATGATGAGGAAGGAAACCTCAACAGGAAAATACTTAGTCAATGCTTAGAAAGAGGCCTCCGGAAGTGTGCTTCATTTGCTCTTTTTCAGTGATACGAAAAGTTAAACTGCAACACAATGTCACTACTGAGAAATGAAACAGGCTACTATCCAAAACTCTACAGATAAGAAAAAGTAGAGCAGTGTTAGTAAAGGGAACCTTTGGATGCCACTGGTGGAAGGTAAGCGGTCAGAGCCTTTATGAGCATGACTGTCAAAGGGCCTTGGAATCACAAAATGAGATAGATGATGTCATATGGCAGTTCCACTCCCAGAATATTTGAGAAATCAACAGATTCAGGAAAACACACGGCCGAACTCCCACCTTCACAAACATGCACTGCAGTAGCACTGAAAACACCCAAGAGAGGAAAGGAAACAGAATCTTTGGATGCAGAGGAAAGGAGAAATAAATGGGACATGGCGACACCACAAAATATGACTCAGACATCATGATCATGCCAAAAATGCCATTTTCAGGGATACAGAGAAATCTAGAGAGAATCACAGTAAGTACAGAAGGGTGGATTAAAGTGATATCAAATATATAACTTACAGAGGGGATTAAAATCATATTGATGACTATGAGTACCCAAACAACAGTGAAATGGACTTACACTCCTGGTAAGAAAATTACAGTCAGCAAAGTGTATCAGTGGGTGAGAGGCTGAAAGGTGAAGGCTGGCATAAACATACCCACAACTACGTATGCAATTCATAATCCTCAAGGACCTCTTGTATCAAGAGACATGTCCTCCACTGATCCTAAATATTGCTCTGACAACAACCACAGTTAAATACCTCCAGGTATCTGTGGAAAGGAAGGAGAAGCTGTTTCCCTGCAACAACTACAATGGTGTCAATAGTCTTACATAAGAAATCAAGTTTGACTTGAAAAACCTCAAAGAGTAAAGAGACAAGAAATTTAGTGAGGTCCTGTGTCTCCTACTCTCAGTTGACCACCAGGCCAGAGATAAGCTCAGAGGCTGCTATCACCATAGTAACAAGAGGAGGAAATGAAAAAAATGTCGCCGCCTTGTGGACATATTCTCTAACGGCAACCTTAAAATCCTTGCTGATGGCCACACTGTTCACAAGGGTGCTGACCTCTAACAGATACTCACCTACCACAAAAGGAAGCAAATAGGGGAAAAGGGAAAGCTAAGGGAAACACAGGGGAAGCTAGCATGAAGAGGATATGACCAGGTAAACACATTCCCGTGTTTCTTTAGAAAAGCACATGACAATTTGCACATAGGATGAATGCTAAGAGATACCAACAAAGATGCAAAGACGTTATCACCTCGGCCTGAGCATTTAAAAAGGCCACTATCAAAAGCTGGATAGGACATCAGTGGTAGAGCAACACTGGTACAGTGGACACTTTAGGGTACTGATGGGATGGACCTGGTCTGAGGCACTATGAGCATGACGAGAAAAGTGCAGTCCCATGAGAGAAATACTAATAAATAAAGAAGAGACAGTATGATAAATCAGGTCCTCTCCTGGAATATTTCAGAAATGAACAGACTTCAAACACCACACACCCCAAACCAGGTCACGTGGCACCATTCACAAAATCAAAGAGATGAGAATAAAGATAGCATACCTAGACAAAGATATGGATAAAGAAATTTGACATAGGTCTAGAATGAATTTTAAATCAAGCAATGACATCTGAAAGGAGGCCGTCCTCACAGATAGAGATAAATCCAGAGATCATCACACTGAGTGAAGGAGGGTCGATTCAAGACACATTTTGGGATGCAACAGAGAGGCAGAATTCAAAAATCCACAGCAGTGAGCAGCCACACAAAGGTGACATGGACACCCAACCTGACAAAAACTTATGGGTAGCAGGGTACCCTGGTGGATGGAAGGGATACATCTGGAGCTTGGAATTTGGTTCTTCCCACAGATACATATACAATAGAGAATCCATGTAAACCTACTTCAGCAAGAGTGGTCGATGAAACACACTCTAATAACATGTAAGTTAAAACAAGCACAGCTGAATACATCAACTACTGTCAGTGCCACAGAACACGAATCTGGACATAGAAAAGAAATGCATCCTTGGCGATTAACTTAAATAGAATAAGGACTTTTACTTAGATTTCAAAAGTGAGCAGTCACCAGGGTTAGTGGCATCCTCTGGATCCTTCTACTCGAATGTACAACTAGGCCTGTCTAAAACTCTAGGCGGTGAAGGCCATCCTAAAAGAGGAAAGAATAAAGAAACCTTCCAGCATGGAGGATTTTCTCTTCCACTGCAGCACGAAAATGATCGCTGATGAACATCTGAAATTCTCAAGGCTGTTGGACTTGAAATGACACCTACCATTGAACACAGCAGGTTGCACACACCCAAAATTATATAAATAAGTAAACACACCCATACAAAGCAAAACTGGAACCCTTTCAGGAAGAAACCATCAGCAAGTAAGTACAATTAAAATGCTTTCAAAAGGCAAAAAGCCCATGAATATTCCTCAACAGGGCTTCTTATCAGAGATACAATATCTAAACTGCCATGAGACATCAACTCTGAGCATTGGAGAAGGCTGACTTGGAAAACGGTCCAGACCAGAAAGGGTAAGTTAACATTACTGAAGGGGTCCTTTTATAGTAGTGGGGACATATTAGTGGATTAAACCCAGAAAAGAATCACTGTCCATGTGCCTTTATAGGAAAAAAGAGACAGAAAGTTTGGCATGGCCTCTCCGCTCCTAGGAAATTTCCGAAATACACAGATTTTGAAAACTGCATGCAGAGAGAACGCAATACAGCAGCATTCACAATACCCAGGGTTGAAGCTGATGAAAGTACTCAGGGATGGATAGATGAATGTGATATCGAAGAATGTGATACAGGTTCATGATGGAATATGACACAGGCATTGAAACAGGGAAATAATGTCATTGTCAGAGGAACAGATAAGTGTGGTGATAAGCTGAGTCAGGGGAGAAGGGCAGATTAGAGACAGGTCATAGGGTTTACCTTTCAAATGGAACTGACAATATTGCTGCAGTGAGTGCCCTAAGCAAGGCAAAATGGACACCCAGTGCTGGAAACTCCCTGATGCTTAGCAATGGGGATGGGTGAGATGAAGGATTATGTTGGAAGGCTGACATTCACGGCTTCCCACAAATACCTTTCAGTTATGCAATCCGCAGGATGGACATAGCAAAAGTGACGTACTATACGCTTTCTGAGAGCAGGTCAGAGGAAAGAAACGCTGCCAAATGCCTCTGTATATCTGTGTAAGGGAGCAAGAATCAGTACAGATTCAACAAATGTAACTGCAAATCAGCGTCTTCAAACAAGAAATATGAAATACAATCAAACTGAGAAGGAAGGAGACACAAGCTCCAGGAGTTAGTGATTGACAGGGAAGCAGGGCATGCTACAGTCCATGGGGTCCCAAGAATTTAACACGACCGAGCAATTGAGTTGAACTGACTGACATATACATATAAAAATCCTAATACAGACTCACAATGGATGTCCTATCCCAAGAGTGGTGTACAACATTGATTTTGATAATACATATGGGAAAATAACCACAGATGAATGCCTCTATATATGGTTAAAAGGATACAAGAATATGTACATCTACAACAATAAGGCCATTTGGGTCAACATGCATGGACTGGGAGATGATCATATTAAGTGAAGGGAAACACACAGAGAAAGACAAATACTAAAGGATATCCCTTAAATATGGACTCTAAGATATAACACAAATGAACTCATGTGTGAAACAAAGACACACTCATGTTCATAGAGAACAGACTTGTGGTTTCCAAGGCTGAGAGTATTGGGGGATCAATGGAGTAGAACTGGGGTTAAGAGATATAAACTACAATTCCTACTGTAGAGCACAGAGAAATATATTCAGTATCCTACGATAAATAATAAAGGAAAAAATATATGTGGGTGTTCCCTGGTAGTCCATCAGTTGAGACTCCACACTTTCCCTACAGTGGATACAGATTGAAATCCTATTCACAGATCTAATCCCCCATGCTGCACAGTGTAGCCAAAAACAAACTAACAAACAAAAAGATTAAATAAAATAATGTGTATATATATATATATATATAGACATATACACACACCATGTATATATACACATATATGTGCATAACTGAATCACTTTGCTGTAAAGCAGACATTCACACAACGTAGTAAATCAACTATAATTCAGTTAAAAAGTAAGATGACTGGGAAAAGAAAAGATTACTCTAATTCATTTTATCTAAAGTTAATATCCATAGAAAATTTCTGTAAACTAAAACAGCTTACTACTTGATGGCAGGCTTGCTGAAATACTTAAGGAGACACACACTGATGTCTGCAATTTACCACAAAGGGCAAGAGGAAAAAAAGATGGACTGTTGATAGGAAAAGGGATGGAAGGAAGTACTGTAAAATGGTTACAAAACCAGAATCCTATATATGCTGTTTACAAGAGACCCACCTCAATCCAAGGGACACATATGGAGTGTGTGCCCATGGAGAAAGTGAAGGGCTGTAAAAGGTGTTTCATGCAAATGGAGACCAACAGAATGCAGCAATAACAATACTCATATCAGATAAAATAGACTGAAATAAAGGCCATGAAATGAGAAAATGAAGCCCACTACATAATGATCAAAGTATCAATCCAACAGCAATATATAACAATTATATATGCACCCAACATAGGAGCACCTCAACACATAGGGCAAATGCTAACAAGTTTGAAAGGGGAAATTAACAGTAATACAATAATAGTGGGAGACTTTAATATCCCACTCACACATATGGATAGATCAACAAAGCAGAAAATTACCAAGGGAACACAAACTTTAAATGATACAATGGACCAGTTAGACCTAATTGATATCTACAGAACACTTCACTCCAAAATAATTAATTTCACCGTTATCTCAAGTGCACATGGAACAGTATCCAGGATGGAACACATCCTGGGCATTAAATTTAGACTTGGTAATTTAAAAAAAAAAAAAAGCGAAATAATTTCAAACATATTTTCTGATCACAGTGCAGTACAGTTAGATGTCAACTGAAGGAGAAAAAAAAAGACTATTAAAAATATGAACATATGGAGGATAAACAGCAGGCTTCTGAATAACCAACAAATAACAGAAGAAATCAGAAAAGAAATCAAAATATGCATAGAAACAAATGAAAATGAAAACAGAAGAATCCAAAACCTATGGGATTCAGAAAAGCAGTGCTCAGGGCAAGTTTCATAAATACAAGCTTACCTGAAGAAACAAGAGAAACATCAAGTAATTACCTAACTTTACAGTGAAATCAACAAGAAAAAGAAGAAATGAAGAACGTTGGAGTTAGTAGAAGGAAAGAAATCATAACAATTAGGGCAGAAATATATGAAAAAGAAAAGAAGACCAGAGCAAAAATCAGCAAAAGTAAAAGCTGATTCTTTGAGAAGATTTAAAAAAAAAAAAAAAAAAAAAAGACAAACCATTAGCCAGACTCACCATTAAAGAAAAAGAGAGGAATTAAATCAACAAAATTAGAAATGAAAATGCAAAAATCACAACAGACAACACAGAAATACAAAGGATCATAAAAGACTACTATCCACAACTTTATGACAATCAAATAGACAACTTGGAAGAAATGGACGAATACTTAGAAAAGTATAACCTTCCAAAACTGAGCCACGAGTAAGTAGATAATCTTAACGGACCCATCACTAGCATAGAAAGCAAAACTGTAATCAAAACTCTTCCAAAAAATAAAAAATAAATAAGCTCAGGACCAGATGGCTTATTCACACTCATGGCTAACCTGGCCACCTGGAGAATTCAAGAGAGGGAGCACAGAATGGCATTGGTTTGGGGAACAGAGTGAAGGTGGATGGGAACAATGGCTTCAGGAGAAGGGATGTGGGCAGAGAAGGGGTTTGTGCCAGGCAAGGACAAGGGAGGGGGTCTTATGGGGTAGTGTCAATGGGCAAGAAGAGGTTGGGTGGGTTCATCTCACCTTGACACTTCTTTTGGCCCTCAGTTGACAGGAGGTCTTCATCTTTTCCTCCTGAGTATCTAGAGTCAGCTTTTCCATAACTGCTCTAGAGCCTTTAGGCTTCCCAGTCACCTTAGTCATTTACAAGATTTGCAGTGGTCTGTTCCAGAGACCCTTAGCACCACTATGTATACCCCTTCACAGAAGCCACACCCTTATGCTTTATGAGGTCAGCAAGTCACTTCCTCAGCCATGGTGGCCTTAGGTGGCCCTTGACATCACAAAGCCCCATTCTGTCACCTCTAGTGGAGGATGAGGAGTAACTCAGAAGATTTGGTGGGAGAAACGAGGAATTTTTAATGGCCCTTAAGAGCCCTCCAATTTCACCTGCCATCTTCAGCTCTCTAAGTCTACATTGAAGGGTTGCATGGCAGGGAGAATATGTCTGCTCCAAACCTCGTCTCACTTCCACAGTTTTCAGGCTTTCATTCTGTTTTTTTTCTCACATTTCACCACTATCTAGTTTTTACTATCTTGCCTAAAATCCCTCCATGATAATTAGATTGTATTGAAGTGTTTGTGGAAATGAGAATCATTCCACTTTCCTCCTACATGGTGGTCTTAAAGCACCTTGAAGACCATTTAATTCTGGGCCAACTACCAGAAATCTTTTCCATCCCTCCTCCTTTCTCAGTGTTCACATAGCATTCCTCAGTTTTTTAGTTTTCTGTCTGAAACCACTGTCTTCAGTCTGTGAGACTGCACTGAATACACTTGCTCTTGGTCCACTTGGAGCTGTCTTGTTTCAAGTCTAGGACTCATGGTCACCTCAGTAGGTGAGCTATCCAGGCTTGGGTTTTAAGAGGGTTATGGGGATGAAGCAGATAAATGCATGCTTCAGGTTGTGCTGGGTGATGCCAAGAAGGAAATGACAACCTGTGACTGATTAGTATTCCCAGGAAGGGATGGTGTTTGCCCAATGGTGTGTGAGCCTGGTGGGTAAAGGTCTTCTCAACATGTTCCATCACTCTCATCTTGTTTTCCTGCTGGCATATCCATTGGAGCTTACCTCACAGTGTAGAACTTTTTGTCATTCATTTCATGAAGAGCTACCACAAGCTTCCAGCTCCCTGGAGGAAACACTGAGTAATCATGCCCTGCCCATCCAGTTACCAAAGTCTCTCACTGAGGTGTTGGCTCTGGAGAAAAGGGGAACGAGTTGTGTGCTTCATCTCAACACCTGGGTATACAGTTTTTTGTCTTAGTGGGACTTCCTGGGTTTCCTGTGAAGTTCTCACTTCCTGATGTCCACAGGTTGCTTATTCACCCTTGAGGCATCACACTGCTTGAAATTTAAGAGATAGAATAAAGCACACCAAAATCAAACCCAAAAGATGATTCTTAAAATTTTTAGAACAAAGAACCTAAAAAAATTAGTGAAAAAGACCTGAGCCAACAGTTTCAATGAAAGATGTAGCACTGGCCATTCACTTTAAGAGATGTTTAAAAGATGTGAGCAGCTGTTTGAAAAAAAAAAAAAAAGATACAGCACTACACCTTAACCACATTAAAAATATTTAATCTCTCTTATGTAAAAAAAAATCATATTAAAATCCCTTGAGAAACCAAACTGACCTGAAAGTGGCATAGATTTTAGAAATTGCAAACAGAGACATTAAAATACTTCCAATAACTGTGTTTTGCATGTTGTAAAATTAAGTAGAGCCATGGAAATAAAAAAAAATAGACCCAATTTCATCTTACTGATATAAAAACTACAGTGTCAGATGGCAAATACAGTGGATAGAATAAATGACAGATTAGACATGGCAGCAGGACAAAATTATGCACTTGAAGAGGTAGCAATAGAAAGTGTCTAGAATGAAGCACAGACTACACCAATATATACAAAGATGAGACAGCATAATCTATTAATTTTTGTCCTCTAAGAATGCAGCATTGGTTAAACATTTGAAAATCAATCAGTGTAATTCAAATTACTAAAGAACTAAAAATGAAACACAGTAGGGCCATCTCGATAAATGCTGAAAAATAACTGGATAAATTTTAATATCTATTCCTAGGTTAGGAAGACCCCCTGGAAGATGGCATGGCAACCATCTCCAGTATTCTTCTCTGGAGAATACCCAAGGCCAGAAGAACCTGTTGGGCTTACATGCCATGGAGTCGCAAGGAGCTGGAAAAAACTGAGCACCTGAGTACATTCTGTATAAAAACTGTGAGCAAACTTGAAATAGAAAACTTCCTCAACCTGATGATGGTAATAAACTGTATAACTAACATCACTTTGTGGAAGAACAGCACGACAGGCTTTCCTGTCCCTGTTCATCACCAACTTCCGGAGCTTGCTAAAACTCATGTGCATCGAGTCAGTGATGCCATCCAACCATCTCATCTTCTGTCGTCCCCTTCTCTTCGGGCCTTCAATCTTTCCCAGCATCAGGGTGTTTTCCAAGGAGTGAGTTCTTCGCATCAGGTGGCCAAAGTATTGGACCTCCAGCTTCAGCATCAGTTTTTCAATGTATATTCAGCACTGATTTTTCTTAGGATTGACTAGTTTGATATCCTTGCAGTCCAAGGGACCCTCAAGAGTTTTCTCCAACACCACAGTTCAAAAGCATCAATTCTTAGGCACTCAGCTTTCTTTATACTCCAACTATCACATCCATACATGACTACTTAAAAAAAACATTGCTTTGACAAGTCAGTTGTTTGTTGACACAGTAATGTCTCTGCTCTTCAATATGCTGTCTAGGTAGGTCATAGCTTTTCTTCCAAAGAATGTGCATCTTTTAATTTCATGACTGCAGTCACAATCTGAAGTGATTTGCTCCCATGCCAGGAAAAAAAAGTCTGCCACTGTTTCCACTGTTTTCTAATCTATTTTCCATGAAGTAATGGTAGTGGATGCCATGATCTTAGTTTTCTGAATGTTGAGTTTTAAGCCAACTTTCTCACTCTCCTCTATCACTTTCATCAAGAGGCTATTTATACAGTTCCTCATTTTCTGCCATAAGAGTGCTGTCATTTGCATATTTGAGGTTATTGATAGCAATGGAACCCCTCTCCAGCCCTCTTGTCTGGAAAATCCCATGGATGGAGGAGCCTGGTGGGCCACAGTCCATGGAGTCGCTAAGAGTTGGACACAACTGAGCGACTTCACTTTCAGGATTCACTTTCATGCATTGGAGAAGGAAATGGCAACCCACTCCAGTGTTCGTGCCTGGAGAATCCCAGGGACAGGGGAGCCTCATGGGCTGCTATCTATGGGGTCGCACAGAGTTGGACACGACTGAAGCGACTTAGCAGCAGTAGCAGCAGATAATTCTCTTGGCAATCTTTATTCCAGTTTGTGCTTCACCCAGCACACCATTTCACATGCCATTTGCTTGTAAGTTAAATAAGCAGGGTGATGAGATACAGCCTTGATGCCTTTCCTGATTTGCAACCAGTCTCTTGTTCCATGTCCAGTTCTAATTGTAGCTTCTTGACCTGCATACAGATTTCTCAGGAAGCAGGTCAGGTGGTCTGGTATTCCCATCTTTTGAAGAATTTTCCACAGTTTATTGTGATCCACACAGTCAAAGGATTTGGCATAGTCACTAAAGCAGAAATATATGTTTTTCTGGAACTCTCTTGCTTTTGCGATGATCCGGCAGGAGTTAGCAATTTGATTTCTGGTCCCTCTGCCTTTTCTAAAACCAGCTTGAACATCTGAAGTTCACAGTTCACGTATTGCTGAAGCCTGTCTTCACGTATTGCTGAAGCCTGGCTTGGAGAATTTTTGAGCATTACTTTACTAGCAGGTGAGTTGAATGCAACTGTGCAGTAGTTTAGCATTCTTTGGCATTGCCTTTCTTCAGGATTAGGATGAAAACTTACCTTTTCCAGTCCTGTGGGCACTGCTGAGTTTTTCAAATTTGCTGATATATTGAGAACAGCACTTTCACATTATCACTCGGGATTGGAAATAGCTCAACTGGAATTCCATCACTTCCACTAGCTTTGTTTGTATTGATGCTTCTTAAGGCCAATTTGACTTCACATTCTGGGATGTCTGGCTCTAGGTGAGTGATCACACCGTCATGATTATCTCAGTCATGAAAATATTTTTTGTACAGTTCTCCCGTGTTTTCTTGCAACCTTTTCTTATCTTCTGCTTCTGTTAGGTCCCTACCATTTCTGTCCTTTATTGAGCCCATCTTTGCATGAAATGTTCCCTTCATTTTCTTGAAGAGATCTCTAGTCTTCCCATTCTACTGTTTTCCTCTATAACTTCGCATTGATCCCTGAGGAAGTCTTTCTTATATGTCCTTGCTATTCTTTGGAACTCTGCATTCACATGGGTATATCTTTCCTTTTCTCCTTTGCTTTTTGCTTCCCTTCATTTCACAGATATTTGTAAGGCTTCCTCATATAGCCATTTTGCTTTTTTAGCATTTCTTTTTCTTGGGTAATATATATGCAAAATTAAACAGAGGTAGATGAAGATGACTTATATATATTAAAGATTAACTGCAAAGGGGGAAGAGCAGTAGGAAAGATAAACAAAGAAATATGTAGAAAATATGATAGGTTGAAACAAATTTTAATTAAAATTGTAAAAAATAGGGGAAAAAAGGTAGAAGAAAGAAAAAAGGAAAAACAATAAAAAGGATAACTCCACAGAACTGCAAAAGCCCAGCGTAGAGGCAGAGGTTTATAAGAGAAATAAAAAATGTGACTGAGAAAACAAAGAAAAGGCTCAAAAGCTTCATTTGGATTCATAGTGCCAATAAAATTGGCAGCCACAACAGAGGAGGGGGGGCGAAGGGGAAAAAAATCCAAAATTATCTACAGGGTGTTAAAGTCTCCTACTATGATTGTGTTACTGTCAATTTCTCCTTTTATATCTGTTAGTGTTTGCCTTATGTATTGAGGTGCTCCTATGTGGGGTGTATAGATATTTACAACTGTTATGTCTTCCTCTTGGATTTATCCCTTGATCATTATGTAGAGTCCTTCCCTATCTCTTGTAATCTTCTTTAGCTTAAGGCCTATTTTGTCCGATATGAGGATTGCTACTCCATCTTTCTTTTGCTTGTTATTTGCTTGGAATATATTTTTCCATCCTCTCATTTTCAGTCATATATATTTTTAGGACTGAAGTGGGTTTCCAGTAGACAGCATATATATGGGTCTTTTTCTTTTAAATTATTTATTTAGAGGCTACTTACTTTGCAATATTGTGGTGGTTTTTGCATACATTGACTTGACTCAGCCATAGGTTTACATATGTTCCCAATCCTGAACGCCCATCCCACCTCCCTTCCCATTACATCCCTCAGGGTTTTCCCAGTGCACTGAGATTGAATGCCCTATTTTATGCATCAAAGTTGGACGGGTGATATATTTGATCTATCGTAATATACATGTTTGAATGCTAGTCTCTCAAGTCACCCAACATTGGCCTTCTCCCACAGAGACCAAAAGTCTGTTTTTCTGTGTCTCTTCTCCTATCTCGCATATATGGTCATCGTTACCATCTTTCCCATATATATGCATTAATATACATGTATGGATGTGAGAGTTGCACTGTGAAGAAAGCTGAGCACTGAAGAATTGATGCTTTTGAACCGTGGTGTTGGAGAAGACTTTTGAGAGTCCCTTGGACTGCAAGGAGATCCAAACAGTCCATTCTGAAGGAGATCAGCCCTGGGAAATCTTTGGAAGGAATGATGCTAAAGCTGAAACTCCAATACTTTGGCCACTTCATGCAAAGAGTTGACTCATTGGAAAAGACTCTGATGCTGGGAGGGATTGGGGGCCGGAGGAGAAGGGGATGACCAAGGATAAGATGGCTGGATGGCATCACTGACTTGATGGATGTGAGTCTGAGTGAACTCCAGGAGTTGGTGATAGACAGGGAGGCCTGGTGTGCTGTGATTCGTGGGGTCACAAAGAGTTGGGCACGACTGAGTGAAAGAACTGACTTGCTAACTGATACTCTATTGGGGTTTTTCTCTCTGACTTACTTCACTTTATAAAATAGGCTCCAGTTTCATCCGCATCATTAGAACTAGTTGAAATGCATTCTTTTAAATTGCTGAGTAATATTCTATTCTGTATATGTACCTCAGCTTTCTTATTCATTTGTCTGCCAAAGGATATCTAGGTTGCTTCCATGTCCTGGCTGTTGTAAACAGTGCTGCAATTATCAATGAGGTACACATGTCTGTTTCAATTCTAGTTTCCTCAATGTTTATGTCATATAGCAGTTCTATTTCCAATTTTTAAGGAATCTCCACACTGTTCTCTGGAGTGGCTGTACTAGCTTGCATTCAATCACATAACTTTTCACCAGGTGGCCAAAGCATTGGATTTTCAGCTTCAGCATCAGTCTTTCTGATGTTTATTCAGGACTGATTTCCCTTATGATTGACTGGTTTGATTTTCTTGCAGATCAAGGGACTCTGCAGAATATATATGTGTATGAATCAATATTTGTTGTGCTTATGCTGCCCTCTCAGGGAGAAATAGAAGAATTCTAATGAATGTAATTTATAAAGTCCAGATGTATTCTCTCGTATGTGTTTGTATATATGAATAAATATTTATGGTGTTTATGCTGTCCTTTCATGAAGAATGCTTTGAATGTAATTTATGAAATCCAGATGTGTTCTCTCATATGTATATGTCAGTTCATATGTATGTTATTTGCTCAGTTGTATCTGTCTCTTTGTGTCCCCATGGACTGCAGCACACCAGGTTTCCCTGTCCATCACCAAGTCCCGGAGCTTACTCACACTAATGTCCATTGAGTCCGTGATGGTATCCAACCACCTCATCATCTGTCGTCCCCTTCTCCTCCGGTGTTCAGTCTTTCCTAGCATCAGGGACCTTTCCAGTGAGTCAGTTCTTCGCATCAGGTGGCGAAAATGTGTGGGTATGAATAAATATTTACTGTACTTTAGCTGCCCTCTCATTGAGAAATAGAAGGATGCTTATGAATTTAATTCATAAAATCTGAATGTATTCTCTCATATGTGTATGTGGGTATATATAAATATTTACTGTGCATATGATGACCTCTTGAGGAGAAACAGAAATATGCTAATGAATGTAATTTATAAAATCCAAATGTATTCATTCATATGCATATGTGTTTATGCTGCTGCTGCTGCTTCAAAGTCACTTCAGTCGTGTCCAACTCTGTACAACCCCATAGAGGCAGCCCATCAGGCTCCCCTGTAACTGGGATTCTCCAGGTAAAAATACTGGAGTGGATTGCCATTTCCTTCTCCAGTGCATGAAAGTGAAAAATGAAAGTGAAGTCTCTAGCCGTGTCCGACTCTCAGTGATCCCATGGACTGCAGCGTACCAGGCTCCTCCATCCGTGGGATTTTCCAGGCAAGAGTACTGGAATGGGTTGACATTGCCTTCTCTGTATGTGTGTATGAATAAATATGTTGTGCTTATGCTGCCATCTCATCGAGAAATAGAAGAATGCTTGTGAATGTATTTATAAAATCCAGATGTATTCTTTACAGGTTGAAAATGATACTCTATAACTTTGTTAAAAATTAATAGATGCTCATAACAGAAAATATAAAGTTGGTAGAAAAATAAAAAGAAAGAAGAAAATCACCCATGATCTCATTTAACATTGGCTCAGAATTCTGTGTTCCTGAGACAGGGAGATAAAAAGATGAGGGTGTGTTAGTTCTTTTAGTATAAAATCATCTTTTCTGCTATCAAAATGTTAACATAGAGCTTGGTTTTGATACGTGATTCTTGCTTTGGTTACTTATCTTTGCTGCTGCTGCTGCTGCTGCTGCTAAATCGCTTCAGTCATGTCCAACTCTGTGCGACCCTATAGATGGCATCTCTGCTTTTACAAAGACCTAGTAATTTCACTCCCTGTTTAGAGATTGTTTGCTTCAAGGTTGGTTTGCTTTCCCCATTTTTGCTATGATTAAACAAAAATGTTGCACGTCATGGCGATGATAAATAGTGATGCAGTGAATATTGGGGTGTGCATGTATTTTGTTGAATTAAAGTTTTCTCCAGGAAAATGCCCAGATTATGCCATATGGTGATCATAGTTTTTGTTTTCTAAGGAGTTGCCATAGAGTTCACCATAGCAGTGGCACCAATTTACATGCCCTCTGACAATGCAAGAGGGTTCTCTTTTCTCCACACCCTCTCCAAATTATTGTTTGTAGAATATTTGATGATGGCTATTTGGACTTGTGTGAAGTAACACTTCATTGTAGTTTTGATTTGCATTTCTCTGGTAACTAGTGATGCTGAGCACCTTTTCAAGTGTGTGTTGGCCATCTGTATGTCTTCCTTGGAAAAATGTCTATTTAGATCTGCCCATTTATTTATTTTTATCCTGGGCTACATGTGCTGTTTGTATATTTTGGAGAATAATGTCATGATAACTAGTGAGAACTATCTGTATAGCACAAGTAACTGTCCTCAGTGCCATGTGGTGACCTAAACAGGAAGGAAACTGAAAAAGGACGATGCATAATATATATATATATATATATATATATATATACACACACACACACACACACACACATATATATATATACACAAATACACACATACATGCAACTGATTCACTTTGCTGTACAGCAGTAAGTAACACAACACTGTAAAGCAACTACATGTGCACATACTGTCAGCTCCTTTTATAGAAAGTTCTAGACGAGGCAAAGCTAATGTTTACTGATAGAACTGAGAACAGGGGTTGCATGGGGAAGGGGCCCAAGTGATTTTCTAAAATGGTAGGAAAAAATATTGCAGTGAACATCATATATATAATCTTCGTGAAATTGCATAAATACTTCTGCAATGCAAATTCCAAACAAGGTCTTGCTAATTGGCTCCATGCGTTGATAAATTTACTAGTTACTGTCAAATTGTCCTTCATAAAGCTTAATGCTTTCACAACATATGAGCACTCATTTTCCAACCTCTCATCCTCAATTTGGAGGAAACATTTGGCATCATTGAATGCTTTCATTGAACTTTTGGAAATTTCCATGGTGAGAAATTGTATTCCTTTATCTTTTTGGTTTGTGTTTTTTAATCATCAATTAGTTTTAACATTTCCTCCTGCTTTTTTTTGTAATTTTTGTATTTTTTGTATTTTTCTTCTGAGTAATTTGTAATTCTTTGTTCCTTTTGTTTATATCATATTTGTCTTCTATTGGGTTTTTCATCTCTCTTAGCTTTTGAGCTCTGCATAAATTAGGTAAAAGCATCCTTTGTCAGCTATCTTCCAAATATTTCTGAGTTGTAATTTTGTAATTCCTTATTTATTATTTATTTACCCAGACAGGAATTTTTCTACAAAGTGTAAATTTCCCTCTTTACCCTACTGGAGAAAGATCACTTAAATTAAAAATTTAAATAACAGGGAAATTTCCAGGAACTAGAGGGTATAGGTTGAAATATTGCAGGGAAGGTGTGTAACTCTGAGTTCACCTGTGTGCCTTTCCACATGCACATTTCAATAAATTATTTACTTTATACTGAAATATATATAAGAGAGAGAGATGTAAGTGAAGGTGGGTAGTGCTGTGATGGGCCAAGATGAGCCAGGACGGGTGGGACTTGACCTGGCATTCCAAACAGAGGAGTCAGCCATAGGCTTGGACAGCCCTGTGAAAGCAACAGGGAGAGGTCTCTGGAGATGTGATTAGAGGACGCAGGGACCCCCAGCACATGCTCAAAGCCAAGGTCACGAGGAAGGAAGAACAAGCAGGGCGATGATGCTGCTCAGTAAGCCTGTCTCCCTTGGGTCAGAGGGAAGGTGATGCTACTTTTATTATGGAAAATGTAGTCTGTGGATATTGGGAAAAGAACCTGGTCAGTGCACACAGTGTGAAAAAGTAAATAAAAACTATGTTTAATTTCACTACAGTTCATATTTTGTGGCTTTCTTGGTGGCTCAGTGATAAAGACCCCGCCTGCCAATGCAGGAGTCAGGAGTTAGAAACCTGGGTCAGGAAGATCACGTGGAGAAAACAATGGCACTCCACTCCAGTACTCTTGCCTGGAAAACCCCAGGAATGGAGGATCCTGGTAGGCTGCAGTCCATGGGGTCACTAAAAGTCACACAAGGCTGAGAGAATTCACTTTCACTTTTAACTTTCATGCATTGGAGAAGGAAATGGCAAACCACTCCAATATTCTTTCCTGGAGCATCCTATGAAGAGAGGAGCCCAGTGGACTACAGTCTATGGTGTCACAAAAGAATCAGAAACGACTGAGGGACTGAGTACAAAATAATTTAATCTATCTCCTCCACATCTTTCTTTAGCTCATATATTTTTCAAGACTGGGATATAGTGGGTCATACAGCAAATGTACGTTTATCTTCTTAGAAAGTCCTAAACTGTTTTGCCAAAGTACTATATTATTTTACATCCTCAACAACCATGTACGAAGGCTCCACTTTCTATCTTCTCCAACACTTTGGTACGTTTAGTCTTTTTGATTACAACCATTCTAGTTGCCATTAAAAGAAAATGTGACCAACCAGAGGAAGATACTCACAATATATCAAACACTAAGAGCATATTAGGAAACAGTATGTGTAATGTAATCAGGGATGTGACTAAAACTGGAGTCTAGATGCTCAGGCAGTAAGAGACATTCTGAACTGGGCTAGAGGGGCTAAGGAGTTTTGAAAGATATCTGTATTGTGTAGAATCAGATACACATTAATAGGAATGAGCACATAATAATCCAAGTGGAGAGCTCAAGGAATTATCTAGAGGTCCATACCCACACTTAGTGAAGAAATACATACATTATCTTGACTTCCTTATGTTTCTTTATATTTGCTCATCTCAGAATGCATCCTGCCTAAACATTCTGCCTGATTTTCAAGAGAAATTTCATGCAGTAGGCACTCCTGTGTGATAGGCTTCCTTCACTCACCCAGTTTATGACCTTTGTTTCTTTAAATGATGTCTGGCTCTTCAGCAGAGATGAGCCTGATTTGTTGAAAGAAAAAAGACTTCATTAACATACGTGAAACAATGGAAGATTATTTCTGGCAGAAAGAATACACTCATACCCAGTGGGCAGTAAAGTGATTCATTCACTATGTCTCCACCGCTTAGGTGTAAGAGCTCTTAAAAACAGGGAAAAACATTCTACTCCAAGAAAATATTTAGAACAATAGTCACCAACGTTTGTGGTGCCAGGGATGGTTTCATGGGGGCAATGATTCAAATGCATTACATTTACTGTGCAGTATTATTTCTATTATTAGGACACTAGCTCCACCTCAGATCATCAGGCATTAGATCTCTTGAAGAATTTTCCACAGCGTGCACTGATCCTGGTGTGTTGCAGTCCAGGGGATGAAAAAGAGTTGGGCATGACTGAGCGATTGAACTGAACACAGTCAAAGGCATTGGCCTAATCAATAAAGCAGAAGGAATTGTTTTTCTGAAATTCCCTTGCTATTTCTTTTCTTTTCTTTTTAATATAAATTTATTTATTTTAATTGGAGGTTAATTACTTTACAACATTGTATTGGTTTTGCCATATATCAACATGAATCTGCCACAGGTATACATGTGTTCCCCATCCTGAACCCCCCTCATTCCTCCCTCCTCGTATCAAACCTTTCTTTTTCTATGATCCAATGGATGTTGGCAATTTGATCCCTGGTCCTTCTAGCTTTTATAAATCCAGCTTGAAGATCTGGTAGTTTCAGGTTCACATACTGTTGAAGCCTTGCTTGGAGAATTTTGAACAATAGTCTGCTGGCATGTGAGATGAGTGCAGTTGTGTAAAAGTTCGAACATTCTTTGGCATTGTCCTTCTTTAGGATTGGAACAAAACTGACGACAGGACAGGAAAAGGTTAGTTTTCAGTAGATTATTACTCAGTCATTAAAAGGAACACATTTGAGTCAGTTCTGCTGAGGTGGATGAATATAGAGCCTATTACAAAGTAAAGTTAGTCAGAAAGCAAAAGATATATGCTATATACTAATGCATTTATAAGGAATCTATAAAGATGGTACAGAAGCATTTATTTGCAGGGCTGCAAGTGGAAAACAGACATAGAGAACAGAATAATGGACATGGGGAGAGGGGAGGAAGAGGGTGAGATGTATGGGGATAATAACATGGAAAATTACATTACCATATGTAAAACAGAAAACCAACAGGAATTCTCTGTATGTCTCAGGAAACTCAAGCAGGGGCTGTGTACCAATCTAAGGGGGTGGGATGGACAGGGAGATGCAAGGCGGGGTTCAAGAGGGAGGCCATATATGTATGCCTATGACTGATTCATGTTGAAGTTTGAGAGAAAACAACAAAATTCTGTACAGCCATTACATTAACAATTTATTCATGTTTTATTTAAAAGTCATTACATTAACAAATTTAAAATTATTTAATTAAAAAAGAATAAATAAATAAATTTAAAAAATAAAAAAGTTGAAATGACTCAAATGTCCATCAACTGATGATAATATAAATAAAACATGCAATGCAATATTATTTGGCCAGAAAATGAATGGGAGTTCTAATATAGGCTATAACATGCTAGAGCTCTGAAATGATTATGTTAATTAAAAGAAACCAGGCATAAAAGGCTGTATATTGCATTATTCCATTCATGTAAAAGAATACGTCCCAGATTAGGTAATTCTTTAAAGACAGAAAATAGAGTAGTGGATACCAGGGCCCAGATGAGAGGGGGAATGGAAAATGCCTGCGAACTGGAGAGTGTTTCCCACTGGAATGATGAAAATAGTCTAGAATGAGGCTGTGGTTATGGTTAGGCATGGTAAAGTCATGGTACATGAACAAAATGTCCATAAATTTAAAGTTTTTTGAAAAAAAAACTACTAAACGACTTCTATGTCCAGGAAAATCATCCTTCATGTATAAAGGAGAAGTGGATATTCTCACATGAACAAAGCATTGGGGAATTCATTCTCAGCAGGTATCTGGTCTGTAAGAAATGTTAAAACTAGTTATTTACACAAAATAAGTGAAGTCGCTCAGTCGTGTTTGACTCTTTGCAAACCCGTGGACTGTAGCCTACCAGGCTTCTCCGTCCATAGGCTTCTCCAGGCAAGAATACTGGAGTGGGTTACCATTTTCTTGTCTTACACAAAATAAGATGATATTAAAGAGAAATTATGAGTTAAGAAAGAGTGTCATAAAAATAAATAAATAAAGGCCAAATAAAATGAAGGTTTGTTCTTATTATTAATTGGTAAAAGATAAATGCTTGATTGGGCTTCTCCATTGTTACTTTTCACTGGTTATGAATCTTCATCTTTAAAGTGGGTTTCTTGTACATAAGATGTTTTTCACCTCAGTGGTAAAGTATCCCCCTTCAATGCAGGAGCCTTAGCAGATGCGAGTTCCATCTCTGGGTCAGGAAGATCCCCTGGAGGTGATCTTGACAATCCACTCCAGTATTCTTGCCTGGAGAATTACCATAGACAGAGGAACCTTGTGGACTTACAGTCCATGGGGTGTCAAGGAGTTGGACACGATTGTGCAACTAAACAACAACAGACACACATTCCAAACAGAAACTCTGAAGATGCTACAAATAGTTGAGACAATCCTGAGCCTAAACAAAGTGAAACAAAAAGCCTAGACATAAGAGCTGAATTATAAAAGGTTTTAGGCAATAAAAGTCTCTCAACAGTAGTGTAAATGTGTGTTCAACAGAAGAGAGAGGAGTAATTTTTAATACTCACTCAACAGAACAAATTTCTTGTTATATTCATAAATTAAAGGAAACAATGTTCAGAAAATAAACATAGCATACAATTTATTGATCATTTATATCTAATTATGACTGTAAACATGTAAGGGAATTTTTAGAAAAAAAAATCTGCAAAAGATACAGTTTACACTGCCTCAATTAAGGCAATTTTCTTTGGTCCATATTTTCAAAGTAACTGACAATTAAGAATACATTTCACTTTAAAATGTCTTTCAAATTTAGTAAGATATTTTACATTGTAAGAAAAGAAAATTTTGTATTTTTCAAGCTGAAAAAGACTGTACCTTGCCTGAATACTTTGTTTGACATATTTAGGTACTTAACCACATTGTGTGTCTTTACATTAACAACCTTTGTGGTATCACTGTGTATTTAGAATCAACTGTTTGAATGTGGGGTGTGTATTAGTGTGTTCCTTTAGGGACTGCAGGCTGTGCAGGAAGAGGTACCAAGGCCTTCCAAACCATGAAATATTCTCTGTTTAATGGAAGAGTGGTAACCATGGCAGCCTGTGTTGGTGCCAACTGTTTAACGAGTGCTTATCTTAACTCCCTCATAGAAGATAATGAATTTTTAAAGATAAGTACTAAATCTGTGGCCCTATGAAACTGTAGGTATATATGTATACACATATATGCATATATACATATTTGTATGTATATATGTATACATATATATTAAAACTCTGTACCTTGTAAATTATATATAAAATATTAAACCTGACATTAATGACAAGAAACTTTAAAAATTTAAAGCAACAAAATTTGGTTTTGGAGAGGAAAAGTGCTTAATTAGTAACTTTATTTTAGAATACTGGAGTAGGAAGATGGTAATAAAAGGAGAACTAACTTTTACATGGTTTTATTCTTGTAATAAAACTCTTTGTGGGCAATGCCCCCTGGATTGCCTGCACTGGATGTGGGCCACTCCCCTGCCCCACCTGTGGGAGCCCACTGCTCCATTCTAAGTTCCTTCGTTAAAAGGGCCTAATCAATATTGGCTTTGTGATGTGCAAAAACGCCATTCTTTTCCTTCCTTTCTTCCCTCCTTCCTCCCCCTCTTTCTTTCCTTTTCTTTCTATTATACAATTCTTGAAGTTTGCTTTCCATTTATAGTTATGACACAGTACTGGGCCTATTCCCCATGTTGTACAATACATCCTTAAGCTCATCTTACACCTACCACTGTGTGCCTCCCGCTCCCCCACCTCTGCATTGCCCCTCCCTCTTTCCCGTCACATTGGTAACCAGTAGATTATTATCTGTATCTGTGAGGCTCCCTTGTTGTTATATTATCTACTTTATGATGTCTTTTGATTCTATAAGTGATATCATACAGTATTTGTCTATCTCTGTCTGAGTTATTTTACATAGTACTATACCTTCTTCATTGTTGCAAGGGCATTTCATTATTTTTCATGGCTTAATAGTATTCCACAGGGCTTCTGGGTGGCTCAGTGGCAAAGAACCTGCCTGGCAATCAGGAGATGTGGGTTCAAAACCAAGGCAAGGAAGATCCCTTGGAAAAGGAAATGGCAACCCACTGGAATATTCTTGCCTGGAAAATTCCAAGGGCAGAGGAGTCTGGACGGATAGAGTCCATGGGTTCCAAATACTGGGATACAACTTAGTGACTGAACAATAACAAATGTCCCACAGTACATATATACCACATCTTTATCCATTCATCTATCATCTAATGGAGAATTTGCATTGCTTCCATGTCCTGGTGAATGGTGTACCTCAAGGAACATTGGGGTAATGTGTGCTTTTAATTAACATTATGAGTCTTTTAAAATTATATATCCAGGAATAACATTGCTAGGTCATGTGTTGTTACATTTTTAGTTTTCTCAGAAATTTGCATACTGAAAACCACCACTATTTTACTCCTAAGGACTATCATTTAGAAAGCAAGGTGGAACTCTGAGGTTTTTAGGTGCTGACAACATATGCTGAGGTGTAATAAACACTACTATGAAGTAGGTGCCCTATGGGCAACTAGCTTGTATGCCTTTTTAACAAATGGCACTAACACCTCACACATGATTCGGCTCCCTAACTACATTCCCACCTCTGCACTCACACACAGAAACAGAAAGTCCTTTACCTCTTCTCCCATAGGAATTGTAACTTTGGGGCTCACTCTAGATCCAGTTCTTCCCCCTACTTTCTGGCTAACTGGACCTTCTAGTTCCATCTCCAAGATGGATTAAAGCTCTAAATGAAAGACCAGAAACTATAAAACTTGTACTGGAAAATACAGGCAGAACATTGTCTTACGTAAATCACAGCAGGATCCTCTCTGACGCACCTCCCAGAGTAATGGAGTTCACCTATGGCTGATTCGTGTCAATGTATGGCAAAACAAATACAGTATTGTAATTAAAAAAAAATAAAACCACATACTGATGTGAAATCATAAAAAAATAAAATAAATAAACCAATGGGACCTAAGTAAACTTAAAAGCTTCTTCACAACGAAGGAAACAAAAGGAAGGTGAAAGACAGCCATCAAAATTGGAGAAAATAACACCAAAAGAAGCAACTTACAAAAAATGAATCTCAAAAATATACGAGCAGCTCAACACCAGAAAGGCAAAATGCCCAATGAAAAGAAAAGATGCTCGATGTCACTCATTATCAGAGAAAAGCAAATGAAAACCACAATGAGGTACCATCTCACGACCATAAGAACTGCTGTTATCAAAAGTCTACAAGCAATAATTGCTGGAGAGTTTGTGGAATAAGGACAACCTTCTTACACTGTTGGTCGGAATGAAAACTAGCACAGCCACTATGGAGAACAGTGTGGAGATTCCTTAAAAGCCAGGAAATAGAACTGCCATATGACCCAGCAATCCCACAGCTGGGCATGAATGCCGAGGAAACCAGAACTGAAAGAGACATGTGTACCAGAATTTTCATCACAGCACTGTTTACAACAGCCAGGACATGGAAGCAACCAGTGATACATATACACATGGAATATTACCTGGCCACTAAAAAGAATGCATTTGATTCAGTTAATTCAGTTCTAATGAAGTGGATGAACCTGGAGCCCATCATACAGAGTGAAGTAAGTCAGAAAGGAAAACACCAATACAGTATACTAACACATATATATGGAATTTAGAAAGATGGTAACAATAAACCTGTATGCAAGACAGCAAAAGAGACACAGATGTAAAGATAAGTCTTTTGGACTCTGTGGGAGAAGGCGAGGGTGGGATGATCTGAGGGAATAGCATTGAAACATGTATATTATCATATGTGAAACAGATCACTGGTCCAGGTTCAATGCATGAGACAGGGTGCTCAGGGCTGGTGCACTGGGATGACCCAGAGGGATAGGACAGGGAGGGAGGTGGGAGGGGGTTTCATGATGGGGAACACATGTACACCCATGGCGGATTTCTGTCAAGTATGGCAAAACCCACTACAATATTGTAAAGTAATTAACCTACAATTTAAATAAAGTGAACAAACTAAATTCCTTTGCTAAGAAGGGCCTACTCAATGTTGACTTTGTGACCTCCAAAAACCCCATTATTTTCCTTCCTTTCTTCCCTCCTTCCTCCCCCTCTTTCATTCCTTTCCTTTCTTATTATACAATTGTTAAAGTTTGCTTTTCATTTATAGTTGTTGCAGAGTACTGGGTCTCTACCCCATGTTGTACAGTACATCCTTGAGCTCACCTTTCACCTACCACCGTGTGCCTCCAGCTCCCCCACCTCTGTATTGCCCTTCCTTCTTCCTCTCCCCGCTGGCAACCAGTAGATTGTTTCTCTATATCTGTGAGCCTCCATTTTGGTTATATTCTCTTCTTTGTGGTGTCTTTAGATTCCATGAGTGATATCAAACAGTATTTGTCTATCTCTGTCTGTGTTATTTTACTTAATAGTATAACTTCCATGTTGCTGCAAATGTCAGTATTCAATTCTTTATTATGGGCACCTTCTTTCTATGCCTTTTAGCAAATGGCACTCCCACCCAACACATGACACAGCTCCCCGGCAAAGTTTCCATCTCTGCACTCACACAGAGAAACACCAAGTCCTCTTCCTCTTCTCCCATGGTAATTATATCTCTGAAGCTGAGTCTGGAACCAGTTCTTCCCCCCTACTTTCTGGCAAACTGGACCTTCTGGTCCCATCTCCAATGCCACAGGACCCATCTCCCTCCCTCTTTACACATTTATGCCTGCCTTGCTCTCTCTGCCACCCACTCTCACAGAACTCAGAGACAAACATAATTTCACATCAGGTTGATTTTATTTTCATTATGAATGTATGCAGTTTTTATAATGGCCAATGTCTGTACTGTTGGCAAGTACTCAGCAGCGAGACCCCTGAAGATTTCTGAGGTCTCTAACCATGCTCTGAAGACACAGGCTGCCCACCGGTCCTGCTGGAATGACAGGAGTCTCCACACTCTCTGGGACCTCCTCTTGTCCGTTCTGATTCAGCTCTTCATTCACCGTGGAGCATTGAATACAGAGATTTTAGACTTTGATTTTCTTTGTTTAAGTTTCCTTGTGGTGAGCGGTTTCTGAGAAGTTTTCTTGGTCAGCTTTCTCTGAAGGTGATTATTCACTCTCACAGTTACCCTGGCCACCAGGAGAAAACAAGGGAGTGGTAGAGAATGGCATTGGTTTGGGGAAAAGGGTGAAGGTAGACGGGAACGACAGTTTCAGGAGAAGGAGTGTGGGCAGAGAAGGGTTATGTGCCAGGCAAGGACAAGGGAGGGGGTTTTCTGGGGTGGGGTCAATGGGCAAGAGGAGTTTGGGTGGATTCAGCTCATCTTGACTGTTTTTTTTTTTTTTTTTTTTAGACCTCATTTGAGAGGAGGTCTTCATCTTTTGTCCCGAGTAACAGGAGGCGGGTGTTTTATGACTAATCTGGAGCCCTGTGTCTTCCCAATCACCTTAGTCATTTTGAGGCCTCCCAGTGGTTTTTTTCAGAGCCCCTGAGCACTCCTATATATACCCCTCCCCAGGGAGACACACTCTCATGCTTTATGAGGTCAGCAAGTCTCTTCCCCAGCCAATGGTGTCCCTGGGTGAGCCTTGACATCACACAGCCCTATCCTGACACCTCTAATGGAGAATGGGCAGCGATTCAGAAGTTTTGGTGGGAGAAATGAGGCATTTATAATTCCCCTAAAGAGACCTCCAAACTCACCTGCCATCCTCATCTCTCTAAGTCAACTCTGATGGGTCACATGGCAGGGACAGTGTGTCTCTCCAAACCTTGTCTATTATATCTATTTATGACTGCAAAAGTTTAAGGAAATTAAAAAAATCTGCAAAAGATACAGCTTAAGCAGCCCCAGTTAACATAGGTTTATTTTCTTTGTTCCATAGTCTCAAAATAACTGACAAGAATGAATTTCATTTTAAACCTATTTTTCAAATTCAGAAAGATATTTTATGTTCAAATATAAGAAGATTTTGTTCTTTTCAAGATAAAAACAATTTTGTACTTTGCAGTGTTTTGTTTCACTGTTAGACCTAAATAAAAGCACATTGTGTGTCTTTACTTTGACAATTTTTGTGGTGTCACTGTGTATTTAGTATGAACTGTTTGAACGTGGGGTGTGTATTAGTACCTCCCCTCGGGGAACACAGGTTGTGCAGCAAGTGATCTCAAGGCCTTTCAAAACATTAAGCATGCTCTGTGGAATGGAGCAATGGTATCCATGGTAGCCTGCACTGGTGACAATTGTTTAACAGGGTCTTCTCTTCATGAACTCCCTCATAGAATACAATTAATTTTTTAAAATAACTACTAAAACTGCGGCCATATGAATATATGTGTGTGTGTGTGTGTGTTTGTGTGTGTGTATACATGAACACATATGTGTGTGCATTTATATTTATGTACACTGAAACTTTGTACCTTGTGGATAATATATAATATATTAAAACCTGACATATATGACAACAAACGTTTAAAACAGAAATCAACAGAATTTGGTTTTGCAGAGGAAAATTATTTAATTACTGACATTACTTAGAATACTGGAGTATGGAGATGGTAATCAAGACAGAACCAACATTTACTTGATTTTGTTCTCGCAATAAAGCTCTTCATGGACAATGCCGCCCCCCCAGTATTGCCTGCATGGGATGTGGTCTACTCCCCCTGCCCCACCTTTGGGAGCCCACTGATCCATTCTAAATTCCTTTCTCTGAAGAAGACATAAAGATGGCTAACAAACACATGAAAGGATGCTCAACATCACTCATTATTAGAGGAATGCAAATCAAATCCACAATGAGGTACCATCTCACACTGGTCAGGATGGCTGCTATCCAAAAATCTCAAGCAATAAATGCGGTACCATTTCACACCAATCAGAATGGCTGTGATCCAAAAGTCTGCAAGCAATAAATGCTGGAGAGGATGTGGAGAAAAGGGAACCCTCTTACACTGCTGGTGGGAATGCAAACTAGTACAGCCACTATGGAAAACAATGTGGAGATTCCTTAAAAAATTTCAAATAGAACTGCCTTATGATCCAGCAATCCCACTGCTGGGCATACACACCGACGAAACCAGAATTGAAAGAGACACATGTACCCCAATGTTCATTGCAGCACTGTTTATACAGTCCATCAGCAGATGAATGGATAAGAAAGCTGTGGTACATATACACAATGGAGTACTACTCAGCCCTTAAAAGAATAAATTCGACTCAGTTCTAATGAGATGGATGAAACTGGAGCCGATTATACAGAGTGAAGTAAGCCAGAAAGAAAAACACCAATACAGTATACTGACACATATATATGGAATTTAGAAAGAGAGTAATGATAACCATCTATGTGAGACAACAAAAGATACTCAGGGGTATAGAATGGACTTTTGGACTCTGAGGGAGAGGGAGAGGGAGAGGGTGGGATGATTTGGGAGAATGGCATTGAAACATGTATACTATCTTGTAAGAATGAAGCACCAGTCTATGTTCAATACAGGATACAGGATGCATGAGGCTGGTGCACAGGATGATTCAGGGAGATGATGTGGGGTGGGAGGTGGGAAGGGGCTTCGGCATTGGGAGATCGTGGACACCTGTGGCTGATTCATGTCAATGTATGTCAGAACAAATACAGTATTGTCATGTAGAATAAAGTATTTTTTTAAAAAAAAGAAACAAAAGAGACCATAGCAAAAATCAGCAAAGGGAAAAGCTGGTTCTTTGAGAGGATAAATGAAATTGACAAACCATTAGCCAAGTTTGTCAAGAAACAAAGGGAGAAAAATCAAATCAACAAAATTAGAAGTGAAAATGGAGAGATCAAAACAGGCAACACAGAAATACAAAGGATCATAAGAGACTACTATCAGCAACTATATGCCAAGAAAATGGACAACTTTGAAGAAATGGACAGATTCTTAGAAAAGTATAACTTTCCAAAACTGAACCAGGAAGAAATAGAAAATCTTAACAAACCCATCACAAGCATGGAAATTGAAACTGTAATCAGAAATCTTACAGCAAACAAAAGCCCAGGTCCAGACAGCTTCACAGCTGAATTTTACCAAAAATTTAGAGAATAGCTAACACCTATCCTACTCAAACTCTTCCAGAAAATTGCAGAGGAAGGGAAACTTTCAAACTCATTCTATGAGGCCACCATCACCTTAATATCAAAATGTGACAAAGATGCCCCCAAAAAGAAACCTACTTGCCAATATCACTGATGAACATAGATGCAAAAATCCTTAACAAAATTCTAGTAATCAGAATCCAACAACACATTAAAAAGATCATACATCATGACCAAGTGGGCTTTATCCCAGGGATGCAAGGATACTTCAGTATCCACAAATCAATCAATAATACACGACATTAACAAACTGAAAAACAAAAGCCATATGATTATCTCAATAGATGCAAAGAAAGCCTTTGACAAAATTCAACATCCATTTATGATAAAAACTCTCCAGAAAGCAGGAACAGAAGGAACATACCTCAATATAATAAAAGTTATACATGACAAACCAAAATCAAACATTATCCTCAATGGTGAAAAGTGGAAAATATTTCCCTTAAAGTCAGGAACAAGGCAACGGTGCCCACTTTCACTACTACTATTCAACGTAGCCTTGGAAGTTTTGGCCACAGCAATCAGAGCAGAAAAAGAAATAAAAGGAATCCAGATTGGAAAAGAAGTAAAACTCTCACTGTTTGCAGATGGCATGATACTCTACAAAGAAAACCTTAAAGAATCCACCAGAAAATTACTAGAGCTAAGCAATGACTATAGTAAAGTTGCAGGATATAAAATCACCACAGAGAAATCCCTTGCATTCCTATACACTAATAATGAGAAAATAGAAAGAGATGCTAAGGAAACAATTCCATTCACCATTGCAATGAAAAGAATAAAATACTTAGAAATAGATCTACCTAAAGAAACAAAAGACCTATATATATAAAACTATAAAACACTGGTGAAAGAAATCAGACACTAATAGATGGAGAAATACACCGTGTTCATGGATCAGAAGAATCAATATAGTGAAAATGAATATATTACCCAAAGAAATGATAGATTCAATGCAATCCCTATCAAGCTGTCAATTGTGTTTTTCACAGAGCTAGAACAAATAACTTCACAATTTGTATGGAAATACAAAAAACCTCGAAGAGCCAAATCAGTCTTGAGAAAGAAGAATGGAACTGAAGGAATCAACCTGCCTGACTTCAGGCTCTACTACATAGCCACAGTCATCAAGACCGTATGGTACTGGCATAAAGACAGAAATATGGATCAATGGAAAAAATGAAAAGCCCAGATATAAGGCCACACACCTATGGACACCTTATCTTTGACAAAGGAGGCAAGAATATACAATGGAGAAAAGGCAATCTTTTTAAAAAGTGGTGCTGGGAAAACTGGTCAACCACTTATAAAAGAATGAAACTAGAACACTTTCTAACACCATATAACAAAGTGAACTCAAAATGAATTAAAGATCCAAATTTAAGACTAGAAACTATAAAACTCCTAGAGGAGAACATAGGCAAAACACTCTCCAACATACATTACAGC
>CAKJTW010000584.1:0-38531 GCA_917880005.1 Nanger dama | reverse complement strand
GTTAGGCTTAAGGTTAGGGTTAGGGGTGAGGTTTAGGGTTGGGGTTAGGGTGATGGGTTGAGGTTAGGGTTAGGGGTTAGGGTTAGGGTGAGGATTGGGGTTTGGTTTGGGGTTTGGGTTAGGGATAGGGTTAAGTTTGGGTTAGGGTTGGGGGAGGGTTAGGGTTAGGGGTTACGATTGGGTTAGGGGTTATTGGCTGAGGTTGGGGTTTGGTTTCGGGTTGGGGTTGGGGGCTGGGTTTGGGATTAGCGTTACTCTTAAGATTAGAGTCAGAAGAGGTTAGGTTTAGGTTTGGGGTTAAGTTAGGTTTAGGGGTTTTCATTAGGGTTAGGGTTAGGGTTGGGTGTTAGGGTTAGGGTTAGGGTTAGTGTTAGTGTTAGGGTTTGAGGGTTAGGGTTAGGGTTAGTGTTAGTCTTGGGGTTAGGGGTTAGGGGTCGGGGGTCAGGGTCAGGGGTTAGAGTTAGGGTTTAAGGTTACGGTTAGCATTAGGGTTAGCGTTAGTGTTCGGGTTAGCGTTAGGGTTAGGGGTTAGGGTTAGTGTCAGGGTTAGCGTTAGGGTTAGGGCTGAGGTGTGGGTTAGGGTTGTGTTCGGGGTTAGGGTTGGGATTGGGGTTGGTGTTAGGGTTAGGGTTGGGGGTTGGCGTTAGGGTTAGGGTTGGGGTTGGGATTAGGGTTAGGGTTGGTATTAGGTTTAGGGTTAGGGTTAGGTTTAGGGGTTAGAGTTAGGGTTAGGGTTTAGGGTTTAGGGTTAGGGTTAGTTTTACTCTTAGGATTTGGGTTAGGGTTAGGGTTAAGGTTTAGGGTTAGGATTAGGTTTAGGGTTAGGGTTTAGGTTATGGTAAGGGCTAGGACAAGGGTTAGGGTTAGGGTTAAGTTAGGGTTGGGGTTTGGTGTATGTGCAGGGATAGGGTTAGGGTTAGGATTACGGTTGGGGGTTAGGGGTTAGTATTAGGTTAGGGGGTAGTGGTAAGGGCATGGGTTGGGGTCAGGGTTAAGGTTAGTGCTATGGTTGGGTTGGGTTTTTGTTAGGGTTAGGATTGGGGTTAGTGTTAGGGTTGGGGTTGGGGCTAGAGATAGGGTTAGGGCTGGGGCCATTGCTGGGGCCATGGCTGGGACTTAGACTAGGGTTAGGGTTATGGTTAGAGTTTTGGTTTAGGGTATGGTTTAGAGTTATGGTTAGTGTTAGGGGTTAGGGTTAGGGTTAGGATTAGAGTTATCGGTTTGGGGTAAGGGTACGGGTAGGGGAATGTGTTGAAGTTAGTGTTAGGGTTAGGGTTTGGTTACAGTTAGGGTTAGGGTTAGGGTTGGGGTTAGGGTTAGGGTTGGGGATGGGGTTAGGGGTTAGGGCTGGGGTTAAGTTTAGGGTTAGGTTTGGTGTTAGGGTTAGGGTTAGGGGTTGGTTTTAGGGTTTGGTTTAGGGTTAGCTTTAGTGTTTAGTTTTAGGGTTAGGGTTAGGGTTATGGTTTAGGGTTAGTGTTAGGGTTAGGGTTAGGGTTTATGGTTAGGTTTAATGTTAGGTTTGGGGTTTGGTTAAGGGTCAGGTTCAGGGTCAGGATCAAGGTCAGGGTTTATGGTTAGGTTTAGCATTAGAGTTAGCGTTAGGTTTAGGGTTAGGGTTGGGTTAGCATTAGGGGATAGGGTTAGGGTTAGGGTTTAGGGTTAGGGTTGGGGTTAGTGTCAGGGTCATGGTCAGGGTCAGGGTCAGTGTCAGGGTCAGGGTTTGGGGTTAGGTTTAGCATTGGGGTTAGCGTTAGGGTTAGGGTTAGGTTTAGGGTTAGCATTAGGGGTTAGGGGTTGGGGTTGGGGTTTAGGTTTGGGGTTAGGGTTAGGGTTAGAGTCAGGGGTCAGTGTCAGGGTCAGGGGTCAGAGTCAGGGTCAGGGTTTAGGGTTAGGTTGAGCGTTATGGTTAGCATTAGGGTTAGGGGTTAGGACTATGTTTGGGGTTTAGGGTTAGGGTTGGGTTAAGGTTAGGGTAGGGGTTGGGTTAGGGTTGGGATTGGGTTAGGATGGGGTTGGGTTTGGGGGTTGGGGTAAGGGTTGGGGTTGGGGTTAGGGTTAGGGTTTGGGTTAGGATTAGGTTTAGGGTTAGGTTTAGGGTTGGGGTTAGTGTTAGGGCTGGGGTAGGGTTAGGGTTAGGGTTGGGGTTAGTGTTAGGGTCAGGTTTAGGGTTAGGATTTCGGATTATTGTTGGGTTCGGGTTATGGTTGGGTTATGGTTGTGTTAGGTTTTAGGGTTTAGGATTAGTGTTAGAGTTAGTGTTAGGGCTAGAGATAGGGTTGAGGGCTAGGCTTAGGGTTGGTGTTAGGGTTAATATTAAGTTTGGGGTTAGGTTTAGTTTGGTGTTAGGGTTAGGGTTAGTGTTACTCTTAGGGTTTGGTTAGGGTTGGGTTTGGGGTTAGTGTTTAGGGTTAAGATATGGTTTGGGGTTAGAGTTAAGATTGGGGTAAAGGCTAGGGCTAGGGTTGGGGTTATTGTTAGGATTAGGGTTGGGTTGGGGTTAGGTGTGGTGTAGGGGGTAGGGTTAGGATTAGGGTTACAGTTAGGGTTTAGACTTAGGGGTAGTTGTATGGTGATGGGTTGGGGTCAGGATTAAGGTTAGTGCTATGGTTGGGTTAGGTTTTTGTTAGGGTTAGAATTAGGGATAGTGTTAGTGTTAGGGTAAGGGCTAAAGATAGGGTTAGGGCTAGGGCTATTGCTATGGCTATGGCTAGGGGTTAGACTAGGGGTTGGGGTTAGGGTTAGAGTTTTGGGATAGTGTATGTTTAGGGTTATGGTTAGTGTTAGGGGTTAATGTTAGGTTTAGGGTTAGAGTTATCAGTTAGTGGTAGGGGTACGGGTAGAGGAATGGGTTGAAGTTAGTGTTAGGTTTAGGGTTTGGTTACGGTTAGGGTTAGGGTTTATGTTTTAGGGTTAGGGTTAGGGTTGGGTTTAGGGTTAGGGATGGAGTTAGGGTTAGGGTTCAGAGTTAAGGTTAGGGTTGGGTTTGGGTTAGGGATTAGGGATAGGGGTAGGGGTATGGGTTGGGGTTATGTTTAGGGTTAGCATTGTGTTGGGGTTAGGGCTAGGGCTAGGATTAGGTTCAGAAATAGTGCCAGAGGTAGGACTACGGTTAGGTGTGGGGTTAGGGTTTGGGGTTAGTGTTAGGTTTAGGGTTTAATGTTAGGGTTAGGGTTAGGGAAAGAGTTGGGTTTGGATTAGTTTTAGGGTTTAGGGTTAGGGTTAGGATTAGGGTTAGGTTTAGGGCTTAGGATTAGGGTCAGGGTTAGGTTTATTGGTTAGGGTTGGTGTTGGGATTAGGGGTTAGGTTAATGTTGGTGGTAGGTTTAGGGGTTGTGGTTGGGGTTAGGGTTATGATTAGGATTTAGACTTTATGGTTAGGGTTATGGTTGGGGTTAGTGTAGGGTTAAGTCTGGGGCTGGGGCTAGGGTTAGGGCTGGGCTGGGGCTAGGGTTAGGTTAGGGTTGGTGAGTTTTAGGGTTAGCATTAGGGGTAGGGGTAGGGTTGGGTGAGGTTAGGGTTAGGGGGTAGGAGTAGGGGTTAGGTTTTGGTTAGGTTTAGGGTTAGGGGTAGGGGTAGGGGTAGGGTTAAAGGTATGTGTGGGTTATGGTTAGGGTTATGGTTAGGGTTGGGTTAGGGTTAGGATTACGGTTAGGGTTGGGGTTAGGGTTAGGGGTTAGGGTTAGGGTTTGGTTTGGGGTTAGGGTTAAGGTTAGGGTTAGCGATACTCTTGGGTTTAGGGTAGGAAGGGTTTAAGGTTAGGGTTAGGGTTGGGGTTAGGGGTTTTGGTTGGGGTTAGGGGTGAGGGTTAGGGTTAGGGGTTGGGGTTTGGTTTAGGGCTGGGGTTAAGGTTGGGGTTAGCGTTACTCTTAGGATTATGGTAAGAAGAGGTTTGGGGTTACGGTTGGGTTAGGGGTTAGTGTTAGTGTTAGGGTTAGGCTTGGGGTTAGGGTTAGGGTTTGGTTTGGGGTTAGCGTTAAGGTTAGGGTTAGCATTACACTTAAGTTTAGGGTTAGAAAGTATGGGGTTAGGGTTAGGGTTAGGGTTAGGGGTTAGGATTAGGGTAAGGGTTAGGGGTTAGGGTTAGGGTGGGGGCTTGGGCTGCGGTTGGGCTTAGGGTTAGGGTTGGGTTAGGGTTAGGTGTAAGTGTAGTGGTAGGGTTAGGATTAGGATTACGGTTGGGGTAAGGGTTAGCAGTAGTGTTAGGGGTAGTTGTATGGGGATGGGTTGGGGTCAGGGTTCAGATTAGTGCTATGGTTGGGTTGGGTTTTTGTTGGGGTTAGAGTTAGGGTTAGTGTTAGTTTTGGGTTTAGGTCTAGAGATAGGGTTAGGGCTAGGACTAGGGCTAGGGTTATGGTTATGGTTATGGTTTAGGTTTAGGTGAGGGTTTAGAATTGGGGTTAGGGTTTAGGGTTAAAGTTAGGGGTTGATGTGAGTGTTAGGATCACTGTTTGGGTAAGGTTAGGGTTAGGGTTAGGTTTTAGAGTTTATGGGTTGGGTTATGGTTAGGGTTAGTGCTGGGGTTGGGTTTAGGCCTGGGGCTAGAGTTAAGGTTAGGGTAGGGTTGGGTTTGGGGTTTGTTTTATGGTTGGGTTTAGCATCACTATTAGGTTTATTGTTAGGTTTAGGGTTAGGTTTGGGGTTTGGGGTTAGGGTTGGTGTTGGGGGTTAGGATTGGTGTTAGGGTTAGGGTTGGGGTAGGTGTTAGGGTTAAGGTTGGGGTTAGGGGTTAGGGTTAGGGTTCGGGGTTTAGGGTTAGGGTTAGGGTTTTGGTTTAGGGTTAGGATTAGGGTTGGGTTTAGCGTTATTCTTAGGTATAGGGTTAGAAGAGGTTTAGGGTTCTGGTTAGGGTTAGGGATAGGGTTAGGGTTAGGGGTGTTGGTTAGGGATAGTGATAGGATTAGTTTTATGGTTTGGTTTAGGGTTAGGGTTAGGGTTAGGTTTATGGTTTGGTTTAGGGTTAGGGTTAGGGTTAGGTTTGGGGTTAGCGTTACTCTTAGGTTTAGGGTTAGGGAGGTTTGGGGTTAGGGTTAGGGATAGGGCTTAGGGTTAGGGGTTAGTGTTGGGGTTAGGGTTATGTTTAGGGTTTGGTTTGGGGTTAGGGTTAGGGTTAGGTTTAGGGTTAGCGTTACTCTTGGGTTTAGGATAAGAAGAGGTTTAGGGTTACGGTTGGGGGTTAGGTTAGAGAGTAGGGTTAGGATTGGGGTTGAGGTTGGCGTTGGGGTTGGGGTTGGGGTTGGTGTTGGGTTACAGTTAGGGTTAGGGTTCGTGTTAGGGGTTGGTTTAGGGTTAGTTTTGGGGTTAGGTTTGGGGTCCGTGTTAGGGTTAGTTTAGGGTTAGTGTTAGGGTTATGGTTAGGGTTAGGGTTCCTGTTAGGGTTTGTGTTAGGTTTAGGGTTAGGGTTCGGGTTAGGGTTAGGGTTTGGTTTAGGGGGGTTAGGGTTGGGGTTGGGGTGGGTTGAGGTTACAGTTAGGGGTTAGGGTTACTCTTAGGTTTGGGTTAGGGAGATTTAGGGTTAGGGTTGGGAGTTAGGGTTAGGGTTGGGGTTTGGTTTACGGTTGGGGTTGGGGTTAGGGTTAGGATAAGTGTTACTCTTAGGTTTGGGGTTAGGGTTATGGTTGGGTTAGAGTTAGGGGTTAGGCTTAGTGGTTGGGGTTAGGGTTAGGGTTTGGGTTTGGTTTAGGTTTGGGGTTAGATTGGCGTTACTCTTAGGTTTGGGGTTAGAAGAGGTTTAGCGTTCGGGTTAGGGTTAGGTTTGGGGTTAGCGTTACTCTTGGGTTTAGGGTAAGAAGAGGTTTGGGGTTACGGTTGGGGTTAGGGATAAGAGTTAGTGTTGGGGTTGAAGCTTAAGGTTGGGGTTTGGTTTAGTGTTAGGGTTATGGTTGGGGTTTGGTTTAGGGTTAGGGTTAGGTTTAGGGGTTAGCGTTACTCTTAGGTTTAGGGTTAGAAAGGTTTAGGGTTAGGGTTAGGGTTAGGGGTTAGGGTTAAGGTAAGGGTAGGTTTAGGGTTGGGGTTGGTTTAGGGGTTAGGTTTAGTGTTGGTGTTTAGGGTTAGCGTTAGGGTTAGGGTTACTGTTAGGGTTAGGTTTGGGTTTAGGGTCAGGGTCAGGTTAATTGTTAGGGTTAGCGTTAGGGTTACCATTAGCGTTAGGGTTAGCGTTAGGTTTAGGGTTAGGGGTTGGGGTTAGTGTTAGGAATAGGGTTATGGTTTAGCGTTAGGGTTAGGTTTGGGGCTAAGGTTGGGGTTGGTGTGGGTTGAGGTTGAGGGTTAGGTTTGGGACTGGGGTTGGGATTAGGAGTGGGATTGTGGTTGGGTTTAGGGGTTGTGTTTGGGGTTAGGGTGAGGTTTGGGGTTAGGGTTAGGGTTGGGTTTGGAGTTGAGGTTAGCGTTGGGGTTGGGGTTAGGGTTAGTGTTGGGTTACAGTTAGGGTTAGGGTTCGTGTTAGGGTTAGTTTAGGGTTAGTGTTAGGGTTGGGGTTGGGGTTCGTGTTGGGGGTTAGTTTATGGTTAGTGTTGGGGTTATGGTTAGGTTTAGGGTTCGTGTTAGGGTTCGTGTTAGGGTTCGGGTTAGGGTTGGGGTTCGGGTTAGGGTTAGGGTTTGTGTTATGGTTAGTTTAGGGTTAGTGTTAGGGTTAGAGTTAGGGTTAGGGTTAGGTTTAGTGTTAGGGTTTAGGGTTAGGGTTAGGGTAAGGGTTAGGGTTAGGTTTGGGGTTAGGAGTTGGGGTTAGTGTTAGGATTAGGGTTAAGGGTTAGGGTTAGGGTTAGTGTTAGGGATTATCGATTGGGTTAGGGGTTAGGGGTTAAGTTTGGGGTTCGGGTTGGGGTTGAGCTTGAGGTTAGTGTTGGAACTTGGGTTGGGATTAGGCTTGGGATTGTGGTTTTGTTTAGGGTTGAGGTTGGGGTTAGGATTAGGGTTGGAGTGAGGGTTAGGTTTAGGGTAAGGATTGGGGCTGAAATTAGCCTTGGGATTGGGGTTTAGGGTTGGTGTTGGGTTACAGTTAGGGTTAGGGTTGGTTTTAGGGTTAGTTTAGCGTTAGTGTTAAGTTTAAGGTTCGGGCTAGGGATAGGTTTAGGACTAGGGCTAGTGCTAGCCCTACAGATTGGGCTAGGGTTTGGGCTGGGGTTAGGGGTTAGTGTTTGGTGTTATGTTTAGGGTTCGAGTTGTGTGTAGTGATAGGGTGAGGGTTAGGGTTAGGGTTGGGGATAGTGTTAGGGTTAAGGTTAGGGTTAGGGATGAGGGTTAGGGTTAGGGTTGGGTTTTGGGGTTAGGGTTAGGGAAGAGTTTAGGCTTAGGATATGTGTTAGGGGTTATAGTTAGGGATAGGGTTGGGAGTTAGGCCTAGGGCTAGGGTTAGGGATAGGGTAGGTTTAGGGTAGGGTTGGTGTTGGGGTTGGGTTGAGGGTTAAGGTTAGCATTACTATTAGGTTTATTGTTAGGTTTAGGGTTAGGTTTGGGGTTTAGGGTTAGTGTTAGGGTTAGGGATGGGGTAGGGGTTAGGGTTAAGATTGGGGATAGGTTTGGGGTTGGAGTTATGGTTAGCGTTACTCTTAGGTTTGGGGTTAGAAGAGATTTGGGGTTGGGGTTGGGGGTTAGGGTTAGGGATTGGTTTGGGGTTAAGGTTGGGGTTAGGGTGAAGTGTTACTCTTGGGTTTGGGGTTGGGGTGGGGGTTAGGGTTAGGGTTGGGGGTTGGGGTTGGGGGTTGGGATTAGGGTTGGGGTTTGGTTTGGGGTTGGGGTTGGGGTTAGGGTTAGCGTTACTCTTGGGAATAGGGTTAGAAGGGTTTAGAGTTGGGGTTAGGGTTAGGGATATGGTTGGGGTTAGGGTTTGGTTTGGGTTTGGGGTTAGAAGTTAGGGTTGGGGTTAGAGTTACTCTTGGGTTTAAAGTTAGAAGAGTTTTAGGGTTAGGGTTAGAGGTTAGGGTTAGATATAGGGTTAGGTTTAGGGTTAGGATTTGGTTTAGGGTTAGGGTTAGGGTTGGGGGTTTTGTTTACGGTTGGTTTAGGTTAGGTGTTAGGGTTGGGTTTGGGGTTAGGGTTTAGGGGGTTAGCGTTAGCGTTAGGGTTAGGGTTTAGTGTTAGGGTTAGCATTAGCATTAGGGTTAGCATTAGGGCTGAGGTTGGGGTTAGGGGTTATGGTTCGTGTTAGGGTTAGGGGTTGGGTGCTGGGGTCAGGGTTAGGGTTATGGGTTAGGGTTCGGATTAGGGTTAGGTTTGGGGTTGGGGTTAGGGTTGAGGTTGGGGTAAATGTTATGATTGGGGTTGGGGTTAGGTTGGGGTTTGGGTTGGGTTGGGGTTAGGGTTGAGGTTAAAGTTTGGGTTGGGGTTGGTGTTAGGGTTAGGGTTAGGGTTATCTTTAGGGGTTAGGGTTAGGGTTAGTGTTAGTGTTTAGGGTTAGGGTTAGTGTTAGGGATAGGATTAGGTTAGTGTAAGGTTTTGGGTTGGGGTTTAGGGTTAGGGTTAGGTTTATGGGATTTGCTTAGGGTTAGGGTTAGTGTTAGGATTTGGTTTAGGGTTAGGGTTAGGATTAGGGTTAGGGTTAGGGTTAATGTTAGGGTTACCGTTATGGTTGGGGTAGGGTTAGGTTTGGGGTTGGGGTAGGGTTGGGATTGGGGTTGGGGTTAGGGTTAGGGTTAGGGTTCAGTGTTAGTGTTAGGATTCGTGGTTAGGACAGGGTTAGGGGTTAGGGTTAAGTTAGTTTTAGTGTTGTGGTTGGGGTTATGTTTGGGGTTGGAGTTAGGGTTGGGGTTGGGGTTGGGTTTGGGTTAGGGTTAGGGTTAGGGTTAGTGATAGCTTTAGGGTTGGGGTAGCTTTGGTGTTGGGGTTAGGTCTGGGGCTAGGACTAGTGTTGGGGGCTCGGCTGGGGCTAGGATTAGGGTTAGGGTTGGGTGAGTTTCAGGGTTACGGTTGGGGTTAGGGTTAGGGTTAGGAGTAGGATTGGGTTGGGTTTAAGGTTAGGGATAGGGGTAGGGGTAGGGTTAAGGTATGTGTGGGTTATGGTTAGGGTTAGGGTTAGGGTTGGGTTAGGGTTAGGGTTAGGGGTTAGGGTTAGGATTAGGGGTTATGTTTAGTGTTAGGGTTAGGATTAGGGTTAGTGATACTCTTAGGTTTAGGGTTACAAGAGTTTTAGGGTTAGGGTTAGGGTTATGGTTAGGGTTAGGAGTTTTGGTTAGGGTTAGACTTGGGGTTAGGGTAAGGGTTTAGGTTTAGCGTTAGGGTTAGGGTTAGTGTTAGGGTTAGGGTCAGGGTCACTGTCAGGGTCATGGTTTAGGTTTAGGGTTAGCATTAGGATTAGCATTAGTGTTAGCGTTAGCATTAGGGTTGGGTTTGGGGTTAGGATTAGGGGTTAGGGATAGTGTTGGGGTTAGGATTACGGGTTAGGGTTGGGTTTAGGGATGGGGTTAGGGTTAGGGGTTAGAGGTAGGGTTGGGGTTAGGGTTGGGATAGGGTGGGGGATAGGGTTGGGATGGGGTTTAGGGTTAGGGTTAGGGATAGGGTTAGGTTGGGGTTGGGGTTAGTGTTAGCATTGGGGTTGGTGTTAGGGTTAGGGTTGGGGTTAGGGGTTGGGGTTGGGGTTGGGTTTAGGGTTAGGGTTAGGGTTAGGGTTAGGGTTATGTTTAGGTTTAGATTTAGGGCTGGGGTTGGGGTTAGGGGTTAGGGTTAGCATTACTCTTGGGTTTAGGTTTAGAAGAGTTTAAGGTTTGGGGTTTGGTTTAGGGTTTGGGTTAGGGGTTAGGGTTAGGTTTAGATTTGGGGCTGCGGTTGGGGTTAGGTTTGGGGTTAGGGAAAAACTTAGGCTTTGGATATGTGTTAGGGTTAAAGTTAGGGTTAGGGTTAGAGTTAGGCCTAGGGCTGGGGTTGGGGTTAGGGTTGGGTTAGGGTAAGGTTGGCATTGGGGTTAGGTTTAGCGTAACGTTGGGGTTGTGGTAGTGGTTAGGGTTAGGTTTTGGGTAGGGTTAGGGTTAGGGTTAGGGTTAGGATGATGGATAGGGTAAGGGTTGGAGTAGGGGGTTATGATTAGGGTTGGGGTTAGGGTTGGGGTTAGAGTTAGGGTTGGGGTTAAGTTTAGGGGTTAGGTTTGGGGTTAGGGTTAGGGTTAGTGTTGGGGTTAGGGATGGGGTTAGGATTAAGTTAGGGTTAGCATTGTGGTTGGGGTTCGGGTTGAGTTTGGGGTTAGGTTTATGTTTGGGGTTAGGGTTAGAGTTGGTGTTAGGGTTAGGTTTGGGTTAGGGTTGGGGTTAGGTTTAGCGTTACTCTTGGGTTTGGGGTTAGAAGATGTTTAGGGATAGGGTTAGCATTATGTTAGGGTTAGGTTTAATGTTGGGGTTAGGGTTATGTTAGGGTTAGGGTTAGTGTTAGGGTTGGGGTTAGGGTTAGGGTTGGGGTGGGGTTTAGGGTTAGGGTTGGGGTGGGGGTTAGTGTGGGGGTTGGGGTGAGGGTTAGGGTTGGGATTGGTGTTAGGTTTAGGGTTAAGGATAGGGTTAGGTTTAGGTGTTAGGGTTAGGGTTAGTGTTAAGTTTTCGGGTTAGGTTTAGGGTTTGGGTTAGGTTGGGGTTTGGGTTAGGTGTTAGGGTTAGGGTAGGGTTAGCGTTAGCTTTACTCTTAAGTTTATGGTTAGAAGGTGTTTAGGGTTAGCGTTAGGGTTAGGGTTAGTTTTAGGTGTTAGGGTTAGGATTAGGGTTAGGGTTTGGGGTTAGTATTAGGTTTGGGTTAGGGTTTGGGATCAGTGTTAGGGTTAGGATTAGGGTTAGGGTTTAGGGTTAGCATTAGGGTTAGGGTTAGTGTTAGGGTTAGGTTTGGGTTTATGGTCAAGGTCAGGGTCAGGGTTTGGGGTTAGGTTTAGCGTTAGGGTTAGCATTAGTGTTACGGTTAGCGTTAGGGTTAGGGTTAGGTTTAGGGTTAGTGGTTAGGTTTTAGGGTTAGGGTTAGGTTTAGGGGTTAGGCTTAGGTTTAGGGCTAGGGTTCGGGTTGGGGTTGGGGTTGGGGTTAGGGTTGAGGTTGGGGTTAGGGTTGAGATTGGGGTGGGGATTGTGGTTGGGTTTAGGGTTGGGATTGGGGTTAGGTTTGGGGTTGGAGTTAGGGTTAGAGCTGGGTTAGGGTTGGGGTTAGGATTAGGGTTGGGGTTGGGTTAGGTTTAGGGTTGGGTTTGGGTTAGGGTTAGGGTTAGGGTTAAGGCTAGAGTTAGGTTTAGGGTTAGGGTTTGGTTTAGGATTTGGTTTAGGGGTTTGGGTTAGGGTTAGGTTTAGGGATTAGTTGTAGGGTTAGGGCTAGCGTTAGGTTTAGGGTTAATGTTTGGTTTAGGGTTAGGTTTAGGGGTTTGGGTTAGGGTTAGGGTTAGGGTTAGGGGTTTGGGTTAGGGTTAGGGTTAGGGTTAGTTTAGGTTTAGGGTTACTGTTAGGGTTAATGTTAGGACTAGGGTTAGGGTTGAATTTTAGGGTTAGCGTTAGGGTTAGGGTTAGGGTTGGGGTCATAGTTTGGGTTTAGGGTTTAGGGTTAGGGTTAGCATTAGTTAGGGTTAGCGTTAGGGTTGCGGTTAGCTTTAGGGTAGGGGTCAGGGTTAGGGTTAGGGGTTAGGGTTAGGGATTAGTTTTGGGGTTAGGATTAGGGTTGGGGTTGGGGTTAGGTTTGAGGTTAGGTTTAGGGTAGTGATTGGGGTTGGGGTTGGGGTTGGGTTTGGGGTTGGGTTAGGGTTAGGGTTAGGTATTTTGGTTAGGGTTAGGGTTAGGGTTAGGGGTTAGGGTTAGTGTTAGGGTTAGGGTTAGGTATTTTGGTTAGGGTTAGGGTTAGGATTAGGGTTAGGGTTAGTGATAGCGTTAGGGTTAGGGTTAGGGTTAGGGATTAGGGTTAGGGTTTGGGTTTGGGTTAGGGGTTAGGGTTAGGGTTAGGGATTAGGGTTAGGGTTAGGGTTAGGGTTAGGGTTAGGGGTTGGGGTTGGGGTTGGGTTTGAGGTTAGGTTTACGGTTAGTGATTGGGGTTGGGGTTAGGGTTGGTTTTGCGGTTGGGTTTAGGGTTGGGTTTGGGATTAGGGTTAGGGATTGGGTATGGGTTAAGTTCAGGGGTTAGGCTTGGGGTTAGGTTTAGGGTTGGGATTGGTGTTCGGGTTAGGGCTGGGGTTAGGGTTAGGGTTAGCGTTGGTGTTAGGGTTTGGGTTTAGGGTTTAGGGTTTAGTGTTAGGTTTAGGGTTAGGGTTAGGGTTAGGGTTAGGGTTAGGTTTAGGGGTTAGGGTTAGTGTTAGGGTTAGGGTTAGGTTTTTGGTCAGGGGTTAGGGATACGGTTGGGGTTAGGGTTAGGGATAGTGTCATGGTTAGGGTTAGGGTTAGGGGTTAGGGTTACTGTTAGGGTTAGGGTTTAGGGTTAGGAGTAGGGAATGTTTGGGCTTAGGTTTGTTTGGGTTAGGGTTGGGGTTAGGTTTAGGTTGGGCCTGGGGCTGGGGTTACGGTTGGTTGGGGTTAGGGTTGGGTTTGGCATTGAGGTTAGGTTAAGGGTTAGGGTTAGCCTTACTCTTAGGTTTATTGTTAGGTTTAGGGTTAGGGGTTAGGGTTGGGGTTAGGTTTGGGCTACCGTTACTCTTAGGTTTAGGGTGTAGGGTTTAGGGTTAGGGTTAGGGTTAGGGTTAGGTTGGGGCTGGGGTTAGGTTTGAGGCTAGGTTTAGGGTTGTGATTGGTGTTGGGGTTGGGGTTGGTTGCGGTTGGGTTTAGGGTTGGGTTTGGGGTTAGGGTTAGGGTTGGGGTTGGTGTTAGCGTTAGGTTTGGGGCTATGGTTATGGTTAGCTTGGTGTTAGGGTTAGGATTAGGGTTAGGGGTTAGGGTTAGGGGTTAGGTTAGGGTTAGGGTTTGGGGTTAGGTTTAGGGTTGGGGTTAGCAGTTAGGGTTAGGATTGGGTTTGGGGTTTGGGTTAGTGTTAGGGTTAGGGTTATTTTTGGTTAGGGGGTTAGGGTTAGGGGTTAGTGTTAGTGATAGTGTTAGGGTTAGGGTTAGGGTTAGGGATTAGGGTTAGGGATAGGGTTAGGGTTAGGGTTAGGGGTTGGGGTTATGTTAGGGTTAGGGTTAGGGGTTAGGGGTTTGGATAGGGTTAGGGTTAGGGGTTTGGTTAGAGTCAGGGTTAGGGTTAGGTTATTGTTTGGGTTTAGTGTTAGGGTTTAGGGTTAGTGTAAGGGTTATGGTTCGGGCTAGGGATAGCTTTGGGACTGGGGCTAGTGCTAGGTGTTAGGGATCGGGCTGGGGCTAGGACTTGGGGTAGGTTTAGTGTTTAGTGTTATGGTTGGGGTTAGAGTTAGGGGTAGGGATAGTGTTGGGGGTTAGGCTTGGGGTTAGGGATAATGTTGGGGTTAGGGTTGGGGTTAGGGTTAGGGTTAGGGTAAGGGTTGGGGTTTAGGGTTGGGGTTAGGGAAAGGTTTATGCTTAGGATATGTGTTGGGGTTAAGGTTAGGGTTTAAGGTTAGGTTTAGACCAGGGACCAAGGGCTAGGGTTGGGGTTAGGTTTGGCTGGTTTAGGGTTAGGGTTTGGGGTTAGGTTTGGGTTAGCATTACTCTTGGGTTTAGGGATAGGGGTTTAGGGTTAGGGTTAGGGTTAGGGTTCTGGGGTTGGGGTTTAGGGTTAGGGTTTGGTTTGGGGTTAGGGTTGGGGTTAGGGTTATGCGTTGGGGTTAAGGTTGGGGTTTAGGGTTAGGTTTGGGATTAGGTTTGGGGTTAGGGTTAGTGTTGGGGTTAGGGTTAGGGGTTAGGGATAGAGTTAGGGTTAGGGGTTTGGTTAGGGTCAGGGTTAGGGTTAGGTTGTTGTTTAGGTTTAGGTTTCGGGTTAGGGTTAGTGTAAGGCTTATGGTTCCGGGCTAGGGATAGCTTTGGGACTAGGGCTAGTGCTAGGTCTAGGGATGAGGGCTAAGGCTTAGGGCTGGGGTTGGGTTTGGTGTTTGGTGTTATGGTTGGGGTTAGGGATTAAGGGTAGGGATAGGGTTGGGGGTTAGGGTTAGGGTTAGGGATAATGTTCGGGTTAAGGTTAGGGTTAGGGGTTAATGTTAGGGTTAGGGTTGGGGTTTAGGGTTGGGGTTAGGGACAGAGTTTATGCTTAGGATACGTGTTGGGGTTAAGGTTGGGGTTAAGGTTAGGGGTTAGACCAAGGGCTAGTGTTAGGGTTAGGGGTTAGGTTTAGGGTTAGGGTTTGGGGGTTAGGGTTTGGGTTAGCGTTACTCTTGGGTTTAGGGTTAGAAGGGTTTAGGGTTGGGGTTGGGGTTGGGGTTAGGTTTAGCGTTACTCTTGGGTTTAGGGATAGGGATTGGTTTAGGTTTAGGGTTAGGGTTTGGGGTTAGGGTTGGGGTTTGGTTTAGTGTTAAGGTTGGGGTTAGGGTTAGGGTTAGCGTTACTCTTAGGTTTGGGTTAGGGCTGGTTTGGGGTTAGGGTTAGGGTTTGGGGTAGGGTTAGGGTTTGGTTTAGGGTTAGTGTTGGTGTTGGGGTTAGGGTTAGCATTACTCTTGGGTTTAGGGTTAGAAGGTTTAGGGTTAGGGTTGGGGTTGGGGGTTAGTGTTTGGGGTTAGCTCTGGGGTTGGGTTTAGGGTTAGGGTTTGGTTTAGGATTAGGTTTAGGGTTTTGGTTGGGGTTAGGGTTAGGGTTGGGGGTTAGGGTTAGGGGTTAGGGTTAGGGTTAGTGTTAGGGCTTGGGTTGTTAGTGTCAGGTTTAGGGTTAGTGTTAGGGTTAGGGTTAGGGTTTGGGTTGCAGGGTCAGGGTTTAGTGTTAGGGTTAGGGTTAGGGTTAGCGTTTAGGGTTAGCATTAGGGTTAGGGTTAGGGTTAGGGTTGGGTTTAGGTTTGTGGTTATGGTTAGGGTTAGGGGTTAGGGTTAGGGTTTAGGGGTTGGTTTGGTTTAGGGTTAGGGTTAGGGTTAGGGGTTGGGGCTGGGGTTAGTTTGAGGCTTAGGTTTAGGGTTGTGATTGGTGTTGGGGTTAGGGTTGGGGGTTGGGTTTAGGGTTGGGTTTGGGGTTAGGGTTAGGGTTGGGGTTGGGTTAGGTTAGGGTTGGGGCTATGGTTATGATTAGCGTTGGGGTTGGGGTTAGGGTTAGGGTTAGGGTTGGGGTTAGGGGTTAGGTTTAGGGTTAGGGTTTAGGGTTAGGTTTAGGGTTAGGGTTAGGGTTAGGTTAGGGTTAGGTTTAGGGTTTGGGTTAGTGTTAGGGTTAGGGTTAGGTATTTGGTTAGGGTTAGGGTTGGGGTTAGGGGTTAGGGTTAGGGATAATGTTAGGGTTAAGGTTAGGGTTAGGGATTAGGGTTAGGGTTAGGGTTGGGGTTTAGGGTTAGGGTTAGGGAAAGTTTAGGCTTAGGTTATGTGTTGGGGTTAAAGTTAGGGTTAGGCTTAGAGTTAGGCCTGGGGCTAGTGTTAGGGTTAGGGTTAGGGTTAGGGTTAGGGTTGGGTTGGGTTTGGGTTAATGGTTAAGTTTTAGGGTTAGTATTGGGTTTAGTGTTAGGGTTAGGGTTAGGGTTAGGGTTGGGTTTAGGGTTACGGTTACTCTTAGGTTTGGGGTTAGAAGGTTTGGGGTTAGGGTTTAGGGTTAGGGTTAGGGTTTTGTTGGGGTTAGGGTTAGGGTTTAGGGTTAGGGTTACTCTTGGGGTTAGGGTTTAGGGTTTTGGGTTTTAGGGTTTGGGGTTAGGGTTAGGTTTGGGGTTAGGTTAGGGTTAGGATTAGGGGTTAGGGTTAGGGTTAGGGTTGGGTTGGGGTTAGGGTTGAGGGTTGGGGTTAGGGTTTGGGATTGGGTTAGGGTTAGCGTTGGGGTTGGGGTTAGGTTTAGGGTTGGGGTTGGGGTTAGGATTAGGGTTGGTGTTAGGTTTAGGTTTGTTAGGGTTAGGGTTGGGGTTTGGGTTAGTGTTAGGGTTGGGGTTAGGGGTTAAGTTTAGGGTTAGGGTTTGGGGTTAGGGTTAGGGTTAGCTTTGGGTTTAGGGTTAGGGTTAGGGTTAAGGTTAGGGCTAGGGTTAGGGGTTTGGGGCTTAGGGCTAGGGCTAGGGTTGGGATTAGGCTAGGGTTAGGGCTACAGTTAGGGTTAGGGTTAGGGTTTAGGGTGAGGTTAGGGTTAGGGTTTGGGGTTAGGTTTAGGGTTGGGGTTGGGGTTAGATTTGGGTTACTCTTAGGTTTAGGGTTTAGAAGGGTTGGGGTTTAGGGTTGGGGTTAGGTTAGGGTTAGGGTTGGGTTTAGGGATAGGGTTTGGTTTAGGGTTGGGTTAGGGTTTGGGGTTTGGTTAGGGTTTGGTAGTTTAGGGTTAGGGTTAGGGTTAGGGTTAGCGTTACTCTTAGGTTTAGGGTTAGAAGTTTTAGGTTTGGGGTTGGGGTTAGGGTTATGTTGTTAGGGTTAGGGGTTTGGATTAGGGTTAGGGTTGGTTACGGTTAGGGTTAGGGTTTGGTTTGGGTTAGGGTTAGTGTTAGGGTTAGGGTTAGCGTTGCGCTTAGGTTTAGGGTTAGGGTTAGTTTTAGGGTTAGGGTTTGGGTTAGGGTTAGGGTTTAGGGTTAGGTTTGGGGTTTAGGGTTAGGGCTGGGGTTGGGGTTGGGGTTAGGGTTAGCATTACTCTTAGGTTTAGGGTTAGAAGTTTTAGGTTTGGGTTAGGGGTTTGGTTTAGGGTTAGGGTTAGGGTTAGGGTTTAGGTTTAGGTCTGGGGTTGGGGTTAGGGTTTGGGTTAGGGTTAGGGTTTGGCTTTGGATGTGTTTAGGGTTAGTTAGGGTTAGGGTTAGGGTTAGGCCTGGGGCTGGGGTTAGGGTTAGGGTTGTGTTAGGGTTGGGTTGGCATTGGGGTTAGGTTTGGCGTAACGTTAGGGTTGTGGTTGGGGTTAGGGTTAGGTTTTGGGTAGGGTTAGGGTTAGGGTTAGGGTTAGGATTAGGGATAGGGTTAGGGTTGGAGTGAGGTTATGGTTGGGGTTGGGGTTAGGGTTAGGGTTAGGGTTGGGGTTGGGGTTAAGTTTAGGGTTAGGTTTGGGGTTAGGGTTTAGGGTTAGGCGTTGGGGTTAGGGTTGGGGTTAGGGTTAGGGTTGGGGTTAGGATTAGGGTTAGGGTTAGCGTTGTGGTTGGGGTTCGGGTTGAGTTTGGGGTTAGGTTTATGTTTGGGTTAGGGTTAGGTTGGGGTTGGGGTTAGGTTTGGGTTTAGGGTTAGGGTTAGGTTTAGCGTTACTCTTAGGTTTGGGGTTACAAGATGTTTAGGGTTAGGGTTAGCGTTTGTTAGGGTTGGGTTGGGGTTTAGGGTTAGGGTTAGGGGTTAGGTTAGGGTTGGGGTTAGGGTTAGGGGTTTGGGTGGGGGTTGGGGTTGGGGTTTGGGTTAGAGTTAGGGTTAGGGTTGGGTTATTGTTTAGGTTTAGTGTTAGGGTTAGGGTTAGTGTTAGGGTTAGGGTTCGGGTTAGGGTTAGCTTTTCGGGCTAGGGTTAGGGTTTAGGTTGGGGTTCGGGTTAGGGGCTGGGTTAGGGTTAGGGGTTGGGTTTAGCGTTAGGGTTAGGGTTAGGGTTAGGGTTGGGTTTAGGGTTAGTGTTGGGGTTAGATTAGGGTTTAGGGATAATGTTGGGGTTGGGGTTAGGTTTAGGGGTTAAGGTTAGGGTTGGGTTAGGGTTTGGGGTTGGGGGTTAGGGACAGTTTAGGGTTAGGATTAGGGTTGGGGTTAAGGTTAGGTTTAGGGTTAGGGTTAGGGTTAGGGTTAGGTGTGTTTGGGTTAGGGTCAGGGTTAGGGTTAGGGTTAGGGTTAGGTTTGGGGTTAGCATTACTCTTAGGGTTTAGGGTTAGGGTTTAGGGTTAGGGTTAGGGTTAGTGGTTACGCTTAGGGTTAGGGATAGGGTTTGGTTTGGGGTTAGGGTTGGGGTTGGGGTTTGGGGTTGGGGTTGGGGTTAGGGTTAATGTTGGGGTTAGGGTTGAGGTTGGGGTTGTTCATTGGGGTTGGGTTTAGGGTTGGGGTTGGGGTTAGGTTTAGGGTTGGGTTAGGGTTAGAGCTGGGTTAGGGTTGGGGTTAGGATTAGGGTTGGGGGTTGGGTTAGGGTTAGGGGTTTGGGTTTAAGGTTAGGGTTGGGGTTAGGGTTAAGGCTAGTGTTAGGTTTAGGGTTCGGGTTTGGTTTAGTATTAGGTTAGGGTTTGGGCTAGGGGTAGGTTTAGGGACTAGGGTTAGGTTAGGGCTAGCGTCTAGGGTTAGGGCTAATGTTTGGTTTAGGGTTAGGTTTAGGGTTTAGTGTTATGGTTAGGGTTAGGGTTAGGTGTTAGGGTTAGGGTTAGGGTTAGGGTTAGGGTTAGGGATAATGTTAGGGTTAGGGTTAGGGTTAGGGTTAATGTTAGGGGTTAGCGTTAGGGTTTGGGGTTGGGGTTAGGGTCAGAGTCTGGGTCAGGGTTTCAGTGTTAGGTTTAGGGTTAGGGTTAGCTTTAGGGTTAGACCATTAGCGTTAGTGTTGGGGTTAGGGTTAGCTTTGGGGTTTAGGGTTGGGTTAGGGTTTGGGGTTAGGGTTACCTGGGTTTAGGGTTAGGATTAGTTTTGGGGTTAGGGTTAGGGTTGGGGTTGGGGTTACGCTTTGGTGTTAGGGTTAGGGTATGGTTGGGGTTGGTGTTAGGGTTGGGTTTGGGTTGGGGTTTGGGTTAGGGTTAGTGTTTTTGGTTAGTGTTAGGGTTAGGATTAGGGGTTAGGTTTAGGTTTAGGTTAAGTTTAGGGTTAGGGATTAGGGTTAGGGGTTAGGGTTGGGTTAGGGTTAGGGATTAGGGTTAGGGTTAGGGTTAGGGTTTGGGTTGGGGTTAGGGTTGGGGTTCGGGTTAGGGTTGGGGTTAGGGTTAGGGGTTAGGGTTTGGGGTTGGGGTTACAGTTGTGGGTTTGCGGTTGGGTTTAGGTTTGGGTTTGGGATTAGGGTTAGGGTTGGGTATGGGTTAAGTTCAGGGTTACGCTTGGGGGTTAGGTTTAGGGTTGGGATTGGGGTTTGTGTTAGGTTTGGATTTATGGTTAGGGTTGGGGTTGGGGTTAGGGTTAGGTTTACTCTTGGGGTTTGGGGTTAGGTTTTAGGTTCAGGTTGGGGTTTAGGGTTAGGGTTAGGTTTAGGTGTTAGGGTTAGTGCTGGGGTTGGGGTTAGGTTTTTTGGTCAGGGTTAGGGATTCGGTTGGGGGTTAGTGTTTGGGTTAGTGTTGGGGTTAGGTTTGGGGTTAGGGATTAGGGTTGGGTTAGGGTTATGGTTTGGGGTTGGGGTTAGGGAAAATGTTTGGGCTTAGGGTTGTGGTTGGGGTTAGGGTTAGGGTTTGGGTTTAGGGTTAGGCCTAGGGCTGGGGTTAGTGTTAGGGTTAGGATTAGGGTTGGGTTTTCATTGAGGTTAGGGTTGGGGTTAGGCTTAGCTTTACTATTGGGTTTAGGTTAGGTTAGGGTTAGGGTTGGGGTTGGGGTTAGTGGTAGGGTTAGCATTAGCTTTACTCTTGGGTTTGGGTTAGAGAGGTTTAGGGTTAGCGTTGGGGTTCGGGTTTGGGTTGGGGTTAAGTGTTTTGGTTGGGTTTAGGGTTGGGGTTAGCATTACTCTTATGTTTAGGGGTTAGAAGATGTTTGGGGTTAGGGGTTTTGCTTAGGTTGGGTTGGGTTTAGGGTTGGGGGTTAGGGTTAGTGTTGGGGTTATGGGTTAGGGTTAGGATTAGGGTTAGGGTTAGGGGTTAGTGTTAGCGTTAGGATGGGGGTTGGGGTTGGGGTTGGGGTTATGGTTGAGGTTGGGTTTGTGTTGTGATTCTGGTTGGGGTTAGGTTTGTGATTGTGGTTTGGTTTAGGGTTGGGTTTCGGGTTAGCGTTAGTTTTGGGGTTGGGGTTATGATTGGGGTTAGTGTAAGGGTTATGAGTTAGGGTTAGGGTTAGTGTTGGGGTTAGGGTTAGTTTTTAAGTTTGGGGTTAGTTTTACTGTTAGGGTTAGGTCTAGGTCTGGGGCTAGGTTTAGGGGTTGGGTGAGTTTTAGGGTTAGCGTTAGGGTGTATGGGTAGGCTTGGTTTAGGGGCAGGGTTAGGGTTGGGCTAGGTTTGGGGTTTAGGGGTAGGTGTGGGGTTTGGGTTATAGTTATGTGAGGTTAGGGTTACGTTGGGGTTATGGTTAGGGTTGGGGTTGGGTTACGTTTGGGGTTTGGGGTTAGGGTTAGCGGTTGGGGTTAGGGTTAGGGTTAGGGGTTGGGTTTAGGTTTGGGGTTGGGTTTTGGTTTAGGATTAGGGTTAGGGTTAGGGTTAGGGTTAGCTTCTAGGTTCAGGGTTAGAAGAGGGGTTGGGTTTGGGGTTGGGGTTAGGGGTTGGGGTTTTTTGGGGTTGGGGTTAGGGGTTGGGGTTGGGTTAGGGGTTGGGTTTGGGTTTAGGGGTTGGGGTTGGGGTTGGTGGGTTTGGGGTTGGGGTTAGGGCTAGTGCTCGTGGTGGGGCTATGGCTAATGCTAAGTTTGGGGTTGGGGTTGGTGTTCAGGGTTAGGGTTGGGGTTAGGGTTGGGGTTGGGGTTGGGGTTGGGGCTATGGCTGGGGTTGGGGCTTGGGGCTGGGGCCTGGGGCTGGGGGTTTTGGCTAGGGCTAGGATTGGGGTTGGGGTTAGGTTTGGGTTTAGGGTTAGGGGTTAGGGGTTGTTTTTGGGTTTAGCTTTGGCGTTAGGGTTGGGGTTGGGGTTGGGGTTGGGGCTGGGGCTAGTGTTTGGAGCTGGGGTTGGGGTTGAGCTTGGGGCTTAGCAGTGCTGTGTTGGCGTTAGGGGTAGTGTTTGGGGTTAGTGGTATGGCTTGGGGTTTGGGATTTGGGGTTGGGGTTGGGGTTGGGGCTAGCGTTGGTGTTATGTTTTGGGTTTAGGCTTGGGGTTGGGGTTGGGGTTGGGGCTGGGGTTGGGGCTACGGTTGGGGTTAGGGTTAGGGGTTGGGGCTATGTGCTGGTGCTAAGGTTAGCGGAAGGGGTATGTCTTGGGGTTAGGGGTTGGGGTTTGGGTTTGGGGTTTGGGATTTGGGGTTGGGGTTGGGGTTGGGGCTAGGAATAGGGTTAGAGCTAGGGATAGTGCTGGGGCTAGGGTTGGGGTTTGGATTAGGGTTAATTTTGGGGTTAGGGGTAGTGGTGGGTTTAGGACTTCTGGTTAGGTTTGGGTTTAGGGTTATGTTTGGATTAGGGTTTGGGTTGGGGTTGGGGTGTGGGGTTTAGGGTTAAGGTTAGTGTTGGGGTTAAAGTTTGGGGTTAGGGTTGGGTTTAGTTTTGGGATTTGAGGTTATGCTTGGGGTTAGGGTGTAGAGTTTGGGGTTGGGGCTTAGTGTTGGTGTTGGGCTTTAGGGTTGGGTTTGGCGTTGGGGGTTAGGGTTGGGTTTGGGGTTAAGGTTGGTTTTAGATTTAGGGGTTAGGTTTGGGGTTATTGTTGGTGTTAGTGTTAAGGTTGGGGTTGGGCTTAGTGTTGGGGTTGGGGTTAGGGTTAGGGTGTGTTTAGGGTTAGGGTTGGGGTTGGGTTTAGGGTTAGGAATAGGGTTAGTGTTACTGTGGGGTTATGGTTAGAAGAAGTTTAGATTTAGGGTGAGGGTTAGAATAGGGTTAGGGCTAAGGTTGGGGTAGGGTTGGGGTTAGGGTTGGGGTTTGGGTTGGGGTTAGGGTTATGGTTAGCTTTACTGTTAGGGTTAGGGTTAGAAAGGTTTGTGTTTGGGGTTAGGTTTAGGTTGGGGTTAGGGGTTAGGATAGAGTTGGGGCTAAGGTTGGGGTTAGAGTTAGGTATGGGTTGGGGTTGGGGTTAGTATTGGGGTAGGATTAGGGCTAGGGATAGGGTTGGGGCTAGGGTTATGTTTGGGGTTTGGGGTTGGGGTTAAGGGTAGGGATAGGGGAAGGGGTATGGCTTGGGGTTAGTGTTAGGGTTAGGGTTAGGGTTGGGTTAGGGTTGGGTTACGGTTAGTGTTAGGGTTAGGGTTAGGGAAGGATTAGGTTTAGGGTTAGGGGTTTAATGTTGGGGTTAGTGTTAGGAGTTTGGGGTTTAGGGTTAGGAATAGTGTTAGGGTTAGGGTTACTCTTAAGGTTAAGAGATAGGGTTAGGGTTATGTTTACGGTTATGGTTGGGGTTACGGTTAGCGTTAGGGTTAGGGGTTAGGGTGAGGTTTATGGTGAGACATAGAGTTTATGGATAGGGTTAATCTTAGGTTTATGGTTAGGGTTGGGTTGGGGTTATGGTTGTGGTTGGGTTAAGGTTAGGTTTAGGGTTAGCATTACTGTTAGGGTTGGGGTTACTCTTAGGGTTAGGAGTTAGGGTTAGGGTTAGGGTTAGGTTATGTTTAGTGTTACGTTTATGGTTAGGGTTAGGGTTAGAGTAGGGATAGGGTTTAGGGTTGGGGTTGGGGTGAGTGTGAGTGTTAGTTTTGGGGTTAGGGTTAATATTGGGGTTAGGGTTAGGTTTGGGGTTAGGGTATGTTTAGGGTTAGGGTTGGGGGTTGGGGTTGGGGTTGGGGTTGGGTTTGGGGTTAGTGTTACTGTTAGGGTTGGGGTTAGAAGGTTTAGATTTAGAGTTAGGGTTAGAACAGGGTTGGGGTTACGGTTGAGTGTTAGGGTTAGGGTTAGGGTTGGGGTTTCGGTTGGGGTTGGTGTTGGGGTTGGGGTTGGGGTTGGGGGTACAGTTAGTGTTGTTGCTAGGGTTAGGGTTGGGTTTAGGGGTTGGGTTGGGGGTAGGGGTAGGGGGTGGGTTTGGGGCTGGTGCTGGGGCTGGCGTTTAAAGATGGGGCTATGTCTGGGGCTGGGGCTAGGGACTAGGTTTAGGGGTTGGGGTTGGGGGTAAGGGTAGGATTAGGGGTTGAGGTTGGTGTTGGGGTTGGGGTTGGGGTTGGGTTACGGTTGGGGGTTGGGTTTGGGGTTAGGGTTAGTGTTAGGGTTAGTGTTGGGTGTGGGGTTGGGGCTAGTTTTAAGGTTGGGGTTAAGGTTGGGGTTAGGGTTTATGGTTTAGTGTTGGGGTTGGGGCTAAGGTTGGTTTTGGGGCAAGGGCTGGTGCTGGGGCTGGGGCTACGGCTGGGGCTAAGGTTGGGGTTAGTGTTTGGGGTTGGTGTTGGGTTTGGGTTTGGGATTTGGGGTTGGTGTGGTTTTGGGGGTAGGTTTGGGTTTGGTGTTGGGTTTTGGTGTTTGGGATTAGGTTTGGGGTTGGGGTTGGGGCTGGGGTTGGGGTTGGGATTGGGGGTTGGGGTTAAGGGTAGGGGTAGGGGTAGGAGAAGGGGAAGGTGTGGGCTTGGGGTTGGGGTTAGGGTTGGGTTGGGGTTGGGGTTGGGGTTTGGGTTTATGGTTGGGGTTGGGGTTGGGGCTAGGGATAGGCTTGGCGCTACGGCTAGTGCTGGGGCTAAGGTTGGGGTTAGGGTTTGGGTTGGTGTTGGTGTTGGTGTTAGAGCTAGGGCTGGGGCTGGGGCTAGAGTTGGGGTTAGGTTTGGGGTTGTGTTTGGGGTTGGGGTGGGGTTAAGGTTGGGGTTGGGGTTGAGATTAGGGTTGGGGTTAGCGTTACTGTTGGGTTAGGGTAAGTGGTTTAGATTTGGGATTACGTTTATTGTTAGGGGTTCGTGTTGGGGTTAGGGGTTAAGGCTACGGGTAGGGGTAGGGGAAAGGGTATGGGTTGGGGTTAGGGTTAGGGTTAGTGTTAGGGTTGAGTTAGTGTTAGGGTTAGCTTTAAGGTTAGGATTTATGGTTTATGGTTATGGTTATGTTTAAGTTTAGGTCTAGGGATAGGGTTAGGGTTAGGGTTAGGGTTAAGTTTGGGTTTAGGGTAGGATTAGGGTTAGGTTTGGGGTTGGTGATAGGGTTAGGGTTGAGGCTTGGGGTTGGGGCTGTGGCTAGGGATGGGGCTGGGGCTGGTGCTGGGGCTGGGGCTACGGCTGGGGCTGGGGTTCAGGTGGGGTTAGCATTGGTGATGGGGTTAGGGGTTAGGGCAGGGTTGGCTTTGGGGTTGGGGTTTGGAGATGGGGTTTAGGGTTAGGATTAGGGATAGGGTTAGGGTTACTCTTGGGGTTGGGAGTTGGGGTTTGGGTTACAGTTACGGCTATGGTTGGGGTTACGGTTGGGGTTGGGGTTGGGGGTTAGGGTTAGGGTGAGGAATAGAGTTTAGGGATAGGGTGAGTGTTAGGGTTATGGTTAGGATTGGGTTGGGGTTGGGGTTGTGGTTGGGGTTAGTGTTAAGTTTAAGGTTAGCCTTACTATTAGGGTAAGGGTTAGAAGAGGTTTAGGTTTAGGGTTAGGTTTAGAAAGGTTACGTTTAGGGCTGGGGTTTAGAGTTAGGATTAGGGTTAGTGTTAGTATTGGTGGTTACAGTTAGAGTTAGCATTAGGGTTGGGGTTGTGTTAGCATTAGGGTTAGGGTAAGTGTTTGGAGTTAAGGTTAGGGTTAGGGTTTAGGGTTTAGGGATAGGGTTAGGGTTATGGTTATGGTTGGGGTTGTGTTAGGGTTAGGGTTATGGGTAAGGTAAGGTGTGGGGGTGCGGTTTGGGTGTGGGGTTAGTGTTAGGTATAGGGTTGAGTTAGTGTTTGGGTTAGGGTTAAGGCTAGGGTATGGGGTTTAGGGATAAGGTTAGGGTTTAGCGTTTGGGGTTATGGTTATGGTTAGGGTTAGGGTTAGGGCTGGGGCTAATGTTGGGGCAAGGGCTGCTGCTGGCTGGCGGCAAAGTTTGGGGTTGGGGTTGGTGTTTGGGGTTAAAATTAGGGTTGGGCTTTAGGGGTTAGTGTTGGTGTTATTGGTTGGGGTTGGGGTTAAGACTAGTTTGGATTTGGGTTTGGGTTTAGGGTTAGTGTTAGTGTTAGGGTTAGCATTGGGATTAGTGTTGGGGTTGGGGTTAGGGTTAGGGTTAGGGTAGGTTCATGGTTGGGGTTTGGGTTGGGACTAGGGTAAGGGGTTGGGGTTAGCATTACTGTTAAGGTTAGGTTTAGAAGGGTTTAGATTTGGGGTTAGGGTTAGAATAGGGTTGGGGTTAGGATTAGGGTAGGGTTAGGGTTACAGTTGGGGTTAGGCGTAGGGGTAGGGGTAGGGAAAGGGTAGGGATTAGGATTAGGGGTTGAGGGTAGTGTTGGGGTTAGGGTTAGGGTTGGGTTGGGGTTAGGGTTAGGTTTGGGGCTAGTGCTGGGGCTGGGGTTTAAAGCTGGGGCTATGTCTGGGGATAGGGCTAGGACTGGGGTTAGGGTTAGAGGTGGGGTAGGTTAGGATTAGGGGTTGAGGTTGGTGTTGGGGTTAGGGTTAGGGTTGGGGTTGGGTTAGGGATAGGGTTAGGGTTAGGGCTAGTTTTGGGGTTGGGGTTAGGGTTTAGGTTTGGGGCTGGGGTTGGGGCTGGGGTTGGTTTTGGGTCAGGGGCTGGTGCTGGGGCTGGTGCTACACCTGGGAGCTAAGGTTGGGGTTAGTGTTTGGGGTTGGTGTTGGGTTTGGGTTTGGGATTTGGGTTTAGTGTGGGTTTGGGGGTAGGGGTAGGGTTAGTGTTGGGTTTTGGGGTTTAGGATTGGGTTTGGGATTAGGGTTGGGGCTGGGGTTGGGGTTGGGATTAGGGATTAGGGTTACGGGTAGGAGTAGGACTAGGAGTAGGAGAAAGTGTATGGCTTGGAGTTAGGGTTAGGGTTAGAGTTAGGTTTTGGTTGGGGTTGTGGTTTGGGTTTATGGTTTATGGTTAGGGTTAGGTCTAGCAATGGGGTTGGGGCTATGGCTAGTGCTAGGACTAATGTTAGGGTTAGGGTTATGGTTAGTGTTAAGGTTAGAGGCAGCGGTAGGGGTAGGGGTCTGGGTTTGGGTTAGGGTTATCTTTAGGGTTGGGTTGGGGTTTGGTTTAGGGTTAGGGTTTGGGGTTTAGGGTTAGGGGTTAGGGTTAGGATTAGGGCTAGGGATAGGGTTGGGGCTGGGGGTAGTGCTCGGGTTGGGGCTAGGGCTGGGGCTAGGGTAAATGTTAGGATTAGGGTTTGGGGTTAGGGTTGGGGTTAGGATTAGAGCTAGGGCTGGGGCTCTGGCTGGGAGTTGGGTTTGGGGTTGGGGTTGGGTTTGGGGTTAGGGTGAGGTTGGGGTTAGGGTTGCGTTTGGGGTTAGGGTAGGGTTAGGGTTGGGTTTGGGGTTGGGGTTAGGGTTAGGGTTAGCATTACTGTTAGGTTAGAGTAAGAAGGTTTAGATTTAGGGTTAGGTTTGGTTTTAGGGGTTCGGGTTTGGGTTGGGGGTTAAGGTTACAGGGAAGTGGAGGGGTAGGGGTAGGGTAGGGGAAGGGGTATGTGTTGGGGTTGGGGTTAGGGTTGGTGTTAGGGTTGGGTTAGTGTTAAGGTTAGCATTAAGGTTATGGTTTGGGTTTTATGGTTATGGTTAGGTTTAAGTTTAGGGCTAGGGGCTGGGGTTGGGGCAGGGGGTAAGGCTGGGGCTGGGGTTGGGGTTATGGTTAGGGATAAGTTTGGGTTTAGATAAGTGTTGGGGTTAGGATTGGGGCTCGGGTTGGGGTTGGGGTTGGGCTTGGGGTTGGGGCTATGGCTGGGGTTGGGGCTGGGGCTGGTGCTGGGGCTGGGGCTATGGCTGGGGCTGGGGTTAAGATGAGGGTTGGGGTTGGGGTTGGGCTTGGGGTTGGGGCTATGGCTGGGGTTGGGGCTGGGGCTGGTGCTGGTGCTGGGGCTATGGCTGGGGCTGGGGTTCAGGTGGGGTTAGCATTGGGGTTGGGGTTGGGCATGGGGCAAGGTTGGCTTTGGGGGTTTAGGGTTTGGGGTTGGGATAGGGGTTGGGGTTAGGGTTACTCTTGGGGTTGGGAGTTGGGGTTGGGGTTAGGGTTAAGGTTATGGTTGGGATTACGGTTGGAGTTGGGGTTAGGGGTTACGGTTGGGGTGAGGAATAGAGTTTGGGGTTAGGGTTAGTGTTGGGGTTATGGTTGGGGTTGGGTTGGGTTTAGGGTTGTGGTTGGGGTTGGGGTTAAGTTTGGGGTTAGTCTTACTGTTGGGGTAAGGGTTAGAAGAGTTTTAGGTTTGGGGTTAGGTTTAGAATAAGGTTATGGTTGGGGTTGGGGTTTAGAGTTAGGATTAGGGTTAGGGTAAGTATTGGTGGTTACAGTTAGGGTTAGCATTAGGTTTGGGGTTGTGTTAGCATTAGGGTTAGGGTAAGTGTTTGGAGTTAGGGTTGGGGTTGGGATTTGGGGTTTAAGGATAGCGTAAGGGTTATGGTTAGGGTTAGGGTTGTGTTAGGGTTAGGGTTACGGGTAGGATAAGGTGTAGAGGTATGGTATGGGTGTGGGGTTAGTGTTAGGGATAGGGTTTGGTTAGCGTTTTGGTTAAGGTTGAGGTTGGGGTATGGGGTTTGGGGTTGGGGTTGGGGTTTGGGGTTTGGGGTTATGGTTATGGTTGGGGTTGGGGTTGGGAGTTGGGGCTGGGGCTGGTGTGGGGCAGGGCTGAGTGCTGGGGCTGGGGCTATGGCTAGCCCTAACCTGGGGTTAGGGGTTGGGGTTGGGTTGGGGTTAGGGGTTGGGGTTGGGGTTTGGGGTTTGGGGTTGGGGTTGGGGTTAGGTTTCTGTTTGGGATTTAAAGTTGGGGTTGGGGTTGGGGTGTGGAGTTTGGGATTAGGGTTGGGGGTTGGGATTAGGCTTTGGGGTTAGGTTTGGGGTTGGGTTTGGGGTAGGGGTAGGGTTAGGACTTCTGGTTAGGTTTGGGGTTAGGGTGAGGTTTGGATTAGGGTTGGGGTTGGGGTTGGGGCGTAGGGTTGGGGTTAAGGTTAGTGTTAGGGTTACGGTTGGGGTTAGGGTTAGGTTTCTGTTTACGATTTAAGGTTGGGGTTGGGGTTGGGGTGTAGAGTTTGGGGTTGGGGTTGGGGTTGGTGTTAGGCTTTAGAGGTTGGGGTTAGCGTTAGGGGTTAGGGTTAGGGTTAAGGTTAGTGTTAGATTTAGGGGTAAGTTAACGTTACTGTTAGTGTTAGCGGTAGGGTTAGGGTTGGGCTTAGTGTTGGGGTTATGTTTAGGTTTAAGTTTAGGGGTATGTTTAGGGTTGGGTTGGGGTTGGGTTTGGGGTTACGGTTACGGTTAGTGTTACTGTTAGGGTTAGGGGTTAGAAGAAGTTTAGATTTGGGGTTAGGGTTAGAATAGGGTTATGGTTAAGGTTAGGGTAGGGTTAGGGTTAGAGTTGGGGTTTGGGTTGGGGTTATGTTTATGGTTAATTTTACTGTTAAGTTTAGGGTTATAAGAGGTTTGGGTTTGGGATTAGGGTTAGAATAGGGTTGGGGTTAGGATTAGGGTATTGGGGTTGTGGTTAGCGTTTGGGATTTGGGGTTAGGGTTAGGTTATTGTTAGGGATAGGGTAGGGTTGGGGCTAAGGTTGGGGTTAGAGTTGGGGTTGGGTTGGGGTTAGGGTTAGTATTCGGGTAGGGTTAGGGATAGGAATAGGGTTAGGGCTAGGGTTAAGTATAGGTTTTGGGGTGAGGGTTACGGGTAGGGATAGGGGAAGGGGTATAGCTTCGTGTTAGTGTTGGGGTTAGGGGTACAGTTAGGGTTAGGGTTTAGGGTTTGGGGTTGGGTTTGGGGTTGGGGTTCCGGTTGGGGTTAGGCTTTAGGGTTAGGGTTAGCGTTATTGGTTGGGGTTATCGTTAGGTTTAGGGTAAGTATTAGGTTTGGGATTAAGTTTATGGTTAGGGTAGGGTTAGGGTTCTAGTTGGCATAGGGTTTAGTGTTAGCTTTAGGTTTACGGTTAGAGTTGGGGTTAGGGTTAGGATTTATGGTTTAGGGATAGGGTGAGGGATAGGGTTATGGTTAATATTAGGGATGGGTTGGGGTTGGGTTTGGGGCTGGGGCTAGTGTTGGTGTTAGGGATAGAGTTGGGGTTGGGGTTAGGGTGGGGTAGGGATAGGGTTGGAGTTGGGGTTAGGGTTAGGGTTAGCTTTACTCTTTTGTAGGCTAAGAAGAGGTTTAAGTTTAGGGTTAGTTTGAACATTACGGGTTCGGGTTAGGGTTAGGGGTTAGGGTTAGGGGTTGCGGTAGGTTTTGGGTTAGGGAAGGGGTATGGGTTGGGGTTGGGTTTGGGTTTGGGGTTGGGTTAGTGTTAGGGTTAGCATTAGGGTTGGGGTTTGGGGTTTGGGGTTGGGGTAGGGTTAGGGTTAGGTTTGGGACTAGGGATAGGGTTAGAGCTAGGGGGTAGGGCTAGTGCTGGGGTTGGGGTTGAGGTTGGGGTTAAGTTTAGGGTGGGGTAGGGGTTGGGTTTGGGGTTGGGGTTGGGGTTCGGGTTGGGGTTAAGGTTGGGGCTATGGCTGGGGTTAGAGCTAGGGATAGTTCTGGGGCTGGGAGCTACGGCTGGGGCTGGGGTTGGGTTTTAGGGGTTGGGGTTGGGGTTAGGATTAGGTTTAGGTTTTGAGGGTTTAGGTTGGGGTTGGGGTTGGGGTTTGGGGTTGGGGTTAGAGTTAAGGGTAGGAATAGGGTTGGGGGTTGGGGTTGGGGTTAGCGATAGTGTTGGGGTTAAGGTTAGGGTTAGGGATTAGGGTTAGGGATAGGGTTAGATTTTAGGCTTAGGGTTGTTGAAAGAGCTTGGGGTTGGGATATGTGTTAAGGTTAAAGTTAGTGTTAAGGTTAGGAGTTAGGCCTGGGGCTGGGGTTGGGATCAGGGGTTTGGTTTGGGGTTGGGGTTAGGGTTAGTGTTAGGGGTTTTGGTTGGGGTTAGGGTTAGGGGTTGGGGTTAGGGGTTAGGGCTGGGGTTTAAGGTTGGGGTTAGGGTTAGGGTTAGCGTTAGGATTAGGGTTTAGGGTTAGCATTATGGTTAGAGATATTGTTAGGGTTAAGGTTACGGTTGGGTTCAGGGGTCAGGGTCAGGTTTTGGGGTTAGGGTTAACATTAGGGTTAGCATTAGCATTAGGGTTAGCATTGGGGTTAGGGTTAGGTTTAGCTGTTGGGGTTTGTGTAAGGTTAGGGTTAGGGGTTAGGGTTGGGGTTATGGTTAGGGGTTAGGGTTAGGGTTGGGGTTAGTTTTGGGGTTAGGGTTAGGGATAGGGGTTAGGGCTAGGACTAGGGCAGGGGTTGGGGTTATGGCTTATGGTTGGGTTTAAGGCAAGGATTAGGGGTTGGGGTTAGGGTTTGGGGTTAAAGTTAGGGGTTGGGGTGAGTGTTGGGGTCAGGGGTTTGGATAAGGTTAGGGTTAGGGTTGGGGTTGGGATTTGGGGTTTGAGGGTAGGGGTTATGGTTGGGGTTGGTGCTGGGGGTTGGGAACTGGGGCTATGGCTAGGGATAGGGCTGGGCTACGGCTGGGGTTGAGGGTTAGGGTTGGGTGAGATTTGGGGTTAGTGTTGGGAGTAGGTTTAGGGTTGGGTTAGGGTTAGGTTTAGGGGTAGAAGTAGGGGTAGGATTGGGTTGGGTTTAGGGTTAGGGGTATGGGTAGTGGTAGGGTTAAATGTGTGTGTGAGTTAGTGTTAGGGTTAGTGTTGGGGTTAGGGTTAGAGTTGAGTTAGGGTTGGGGTTAGGGTTGGGGTTGGGGGTTAGGGGTTAGGGTTGGGGTTAGGGTTAGCGGTTGGGGTTGGGGTTAGGTTTGGGGTAGGGGTTGGGGTTAGGGTTGGGACTAGGGTTGGGGGTTGGGGTTGGGGTTATGGTTGGGGGTTAGGGTTGGGGTTAGTGTTAGTGATAGGGTTTGGGCTAGAGATAGGGTTGGGGCTAGGACTAGCGCTGGGGTTGGGATTTATGGTTATGGTTGGGTTTAAGGCAAGGGTTAGGGTGGGATTGGGGTATAGGGTTAAAGTTGGGGGTTGGGGTGAGTGTTAGGGTCAGGCTTTGAATAAGGTTAGGGTTGGGTTTGGGGTTAGGATTTAGAGTTTAGGGATAGGGTTATGGTTGGGGTTGGTGCTAGGGTTAGATCTGGGGCTGGGGCTAGGGATAGGGCTGGGCTACGGCTGGGGTTAGGGTTAGGGTTGGGTGAGATTTGGGGTTAGTGTTGGGAGTAGGTTTAGGGTTGGGTTAGGGTTAAGGTTAGGGGTAGAAGTAGGGGTAGGATTGGGTTGGGTTTGGGGTTAGGGGTAGGGATAGGGTTAAAGGTATGTGTGAGTTAGTGTTAGGGTTAGTGTTGGGTTTAGGGTTAGGGTTGAGTTAGGGTTGGGGTTGGGGTTACGGTTAGGGGTTGGGGTTAGGGTTGGGGTTGGGGGTTGGGGTTGGGTTTTGGTTTAGGGTTAGGGTTGGGTTTAGGGTTAGCGTTACTCTTGGGTTTGGGGTTAGAAGAGTTTTGGTGTTAGGGTTAAGGTTAGGGATAGGGTTAGGGTTAGGGGTTTTCGTTAAGGATAGGGTTGGGTTTAGGTTTAGGGTTTGGTTTAGGATTAGGGTTAGGTGTGGGGTTTTGTTTGGGGTTAGGGTTGGGTATACGGTTAGCATTACTCTTGGGTTTCAGGTTAGAAGGGTGTGGGGTTAAGGTTGGGGTTGGGGCTTGGGGTTGGGGTTAGTGTTGGGGTTAGGCTTGGGGTTAGGGGTTTAGTTTGGGGTTAGGATTAGAGTTAGGCTTTGCTTTGGGGTTAGGTTGGGATTCGGGTTGGGGTTACGCTTGGGTTTAGGGTTAGGTTGTGGTTTAGGGTTGGGGTTGGGGTTTAGGGTTAGCGTTAGGGTTAGGGTTAATGTTAGGGTTAGGTTTGGGGTTAGGGGTCAGGGTCAGGGTCAGGGTTTAGGGTTATGGTTAGCATTAGCGTTAGGTTTAGGGGTTAGGGGTTAGGGTTAGTGTTAGGGTTAGGGTTAGGGGTTAGGGATAGGGTAATTGTTAGTGGTTATCGTTAGGGTTAGGGTTAGGGTTAAGTTTGAGGTTGGGGTTAGGGGTAGAGTTTGAGGTTAGGTTTGGGACTGAGGTTGGGGTTAGGGTTGGGATTGTGGTTGGGTTTAGGTTTGGGGTTGGGGTTAGGGTTTAGTGTTGGGGTTAGGGTTAGTGTTAGGGTTAGGACTGGGGTTGGCGTTAGCGTTGGGGTTGGGGTTAGGGTTAGTGTTGGGTTACTGTTAGGGTTAGGGTTGGTGTTAGGGTTAGTTTAGGGTTAGTGTTAAGTTTATGGTTCGGGCTAGGGATGGGTTTGGGACTAGGGCTAGTGCTAGCGCTAGGGATTGGGCTGGGGCTAGGGTTGGGGTTAGTGTTTAGTGTTATGGTTGGGGTTAGAGTTAAGAGTAGGGATTGGGTGAGGGTTAGGGTTGGCGTTAGGGATAGTGTTAGGGTTAAGGTTAGGGTTAGGTATTAGGGTTACGGGTAGGGTGGGTTTTGGGGTTAGGGTTAGGGAAAGAGTTTGGGCTTAGGATATGTGTTAGGTTTAAAGTTAAGTTTGGGGTTAGGGTTAGGGCTGGGGTTAGGGTTAGGGTAGGATTAGGGTAGGGTTGGTGTTGGGGTTGGGTTTAAGGGTAAGGTTAAATTTACTATTAGGTTTATTGTTGGGTTTAGGGTTGGGTTCAGCGTTTGGGGTTAGGTTTAGCGGTTGGGATTAGGGTTGGGGTTAGGGTCAGGGGTCAGGGTCAGGGTTATGGTTAGGGTTAGCGTTAGGGTTACCATTAGCGTTAGGGTTAGCATTAGGTCTAGGGTTGGGTTTGGGGTTATGGGATAGGGTTAGTGTTAGGGTTAGGGTTAGGGTTATGGGTTAGCCTTAGGGTTGGGGTTAGGGTTAGGGTTGCGGTTGGGGTTAGGGTTGAGGTTGAGGTTAGTGTTGGGAATGGGGTTGGGGTTAGGGTTGGGATTGTGTTTGGGTTTAGGGTTTGGTTTGGGGTTAGGGTGAGGGTTGGCGTTAGGGTTAGGGTTAAGGTTGCGGTTGAAGTTAGCGTTGGGGTTGGGGTTAGGGTTAGTGTTGGGTTACAGTTAGGGTTAGGGTTGGTGTTAGGGTTAGTTAAGGGTTAGTGTTAAGTTTATCGTTCGGGTTAGGGATAGGTTTAGGACTGGGGCTGGTTCTGGGGCTAGGGATTGGACTAGGGCTAGGGCTGGGGTTAGGGTTAGTGTTTAGTGTTATGTTTGGGGTTAGAGTTAAGGTAGGGATAGGGTGAGGAGTTGGGGTTAGGGTTAGGGATAGTGTTAGGGTTAAGGGTAGTGTTAGGGATTAGGGTTAGGGTTGGGGTTGGGTTTTGGGTTTGGGGAAAGAGTTTGGGCTTAGGATATGTGTTGGGGTTTTAGTTGGGGTTGGGGTTAGTGTTGGGCCTGGGGCTGGGGTTGGGGTTATGGTAGGGTTGGGGTGGGGTTGGTGTTGGGGTTGGGTTTGGGGTTAAGGTTAGCATTACAATTAGGTTTATTGTTGGGTTTGGGGTTTGGGTTTAAGGTTGGGGTTAGGGGTTAGGAATAGGGTTAGGGGTTGGGGTTGGGATTAGGTTTGGGGTTGGGGTTGGGGTTAGCATTACTTTTAGCTTTAGGGTTAGAAGAGGTTTGGGGTTAGGATTAGGGTAGGGGTTAGGGTTGGGGTTAGGATTTGGTTGGGGTTAAAGTTAGTGTTAGGGTTAGGGTAGAGTGTTACTCTTGGGTTTGGGGTTGAGGTTTGGGGTTATGGTTAGGGTTAGGGGTTAGTGTTAGGGTTGGGGTTAGGGTTGGGGTTTGGTTTAGGGTTGGGGTTAGGGTTAGGTTACCGTTACTCTTTGGTTTAGGGTTAGAAGGTTTAGGGGTTAGGGGTTAGGGTTAGGGTTAGGGATAGAGTTAGTGTTAGGGGTTTTGGTTAGGGATAGGGTTAGGTTTAGGTTTAGGGTTTGGTTTAGGGGTTAGGTTTGGGGTTATTTTTGGGGTTTGGTTTAGGGTTAGGTTTAGGGATAGGTTTGGGGTTAGCGTTACTCTTAGGTTTAGGGTAGAAGAGGTTTGGGGTTGGGGTTGGGGTTGGGGCTTGGGGTTAGGGTTGGGGTTAAGCTTGGGGTTGGGGTTTGGTTTAGGGTTAGGGTTAGGGTTAGGTTTAGCGTTAATCTTGGGTTTAGGTTTAGAAAGGTTTAGTGTTGGGGTTAAGGTTAGGGGTTGGGGTTGGGATAAGGGTTGGGTTTGGGGTTAGGATTTGGTTTAGGGTTGGTGTTAGGATTAGGGTTGGGTTTTAGGGTTAGCGTTGGGGTTAGCGTTACTGTTGGGGTTAAGTTTGGGGTGAGTGTCGGGGTCAGTGTCAGGGTTATGGTTGGGGTTAGCGTTAGGGTTACCATTAGCGTTAGGGTTAGTATTAGGTTTAGGGGTTAGGTTTGGGGTTGGGGTTGGGTTTAGGGGTTGGGATTAGGTTTTCTAGTTGGGGTTAGGATTAGCATTACTTTTAGCTTTAGGGTTAGAAGAGGTTTGGGGTTAGGATTGGGGTTGGGGTTGGGGTTTGGTTGGGTTTAAGATTAGTGTTAGTGTTAGGGTAAGTGTTACTCTTGGGTTTGGGGTTAGGTTTGGGGTTATGGTTAGAGTTGGGGGTTAGGGTTCGGGTTGGGGTTGGGGTTGGGGTTTGGTTTAGGGTTAGGGTTAGGGTTAGGGTTTGGTTTAGGGTTAGGGTTGGGGGTTAGCATTAGGGTTAGGGTTAGGGTTAAGGTTGGGGTTGGGGTTAGGATTGTGATTGAGGTTAGGGTTGGGACTGGGGTTGGGTTGAGGGTTGGGATTATGGTTGAGTTTAGCGTTGGGTTTGGGGTTAGGGTTAGGGTTGAGGTTACGGTTAGGGTTAGGGTTAGGATTGGGGTTGAAGTTGGGTTGGGGTTGGGGTTAGGGTTAGTGTTGGGTTACAGTTAGGGTTAGGGTTGGTGTTAGGGTTAATTTAGGGTTAGTGTTAAGTTTCTGGTTCTGGTTAGGGATAGGTTTGGGACTAGGGCTGAGTGCTGGGGCTAGGGATTGGGCTAGGGCTGGGGCTGGGGTTAGGATTGGTGTTTAGTGCTATGGTTAGTGTTAGAGTTAAGGTAGGGATAGAGTGAGGGCTTGGGGTTGGGGTTAGTGATAGTGTTGGGGTTAAGTTTGGGGTTAGGGATGAGGGTTAGGGTTAGGGTTGGGTTTTGGTGGTAGGGTTAGGGAAAGAGTTTGGGCTTAGGATATGTGTTGGGGTTATAGTTAGGGTTGGGGTTAGAGTTGGGCCTATGGCTGGGGTTGGGTTTGGGGTAGGGTTAGGGTAGGGTTAGGTTAGGGTTGGTGTTGGGGTTAGGTTTGGGGTTAAGGTTAGCATTACTATTTGGTTTATTGTTGGGTTTAGGGTTAGGTTTAGGGGTTTAGGGGTTGGGGTTGGGGTTGGGGGTTAGGATTAGGGTTAGGGTTAGGGTTGGGGAGTGGTTAGGGGTTAGGGTTGGGGTAGGGGTTAGGGTTAGGGTTGGGGATAGATTTAGCGTTAGGGTTAGCGTTACTCTTAAGTTTAGGGTTAGAAGGTTTGGGGTTGGGGTTAGGGTTAGGGGTTATTGTTGGGGTTACGGTTTGTTTTAGGGTTAAGGTTGGGGTTAGGGTTAGGGTAAGTGTTACTCTTGGGTTTAAGTTTAGAAGATGTTTAGGGTTAGGGTTGGGGTTATGGTTAGGGTTGGGGGTTGGGTTTGGGTATGGGGTTGGGGTTTGGTTTAGGGTTAGTGTTAGGGTTAGGTTTGGGGTTTGGTTTAGTGTTAGGATTAGGGTTGGGTTTAGGGTTACGGTTGGGGTTATTCTTAGGGTTAGGCTTAGGGGTTATGGTTTGGTTTAGGGTTGGGGTTAGGGTTAGCGTTACTCTTAGGTTTAGGGTTAGAAAGGTTTTGGGTTTGGGGTTAGGTTTGGGGCTTGGGCTTAGGGGTGGGGGTTGGGTTTAGGGTTAGGGTTTGTTTTAGGGTTAGTGTTAGGATTTGTGTTGGGGTTTAAGGTTGGCGTTAGGGTAAGGGTTACTCTTGGGGTTGGGTTTGGGATTAGGCTCAGGGTCAGGGTCAGGGTTATGGCTAGGGTTAGCATTAGGGTTACCATTAGTGTTGGTGTTAGCGTTAGGTTTGGGGTTAGGTTTGGGGTTAGTGGTTATGGTTAGTGTTAGGGTTAGGGTTAGGGGTTAGGGTTAGTGTTACGGGTTAGCGTTAGGGGTTAGGTTTAGGGTGAGGGTTGGGGTTGGGGTTGGGGTTGAGGTTGAGGATAAGGTTGGGACTGGGGTTGCGGTTAGGGTTGGAATTGTGGTTGGGTTTAGGGTTTGGTTTGGGGTTAGGCTGAGGGTTGGGGATAGGGTTAGGGTTAGGATTGGGGTTGAAGTTAGCGTTGGGGTTGGTGTTGGGGTTAGTGTTGGGTTACAGTTAGTGTTAGGGTTGGTGTAGGGGTTAGTTTGGGTTTAGTGTTAAATTTATAGTTTGCGTTAGAGATAGGTTTAGGACTAGGGCTGGTGTTGGGAGCTAGGGATTGGGCTGGGGCTGGGGCTAGGGTTAGGGGTTGGTTTTTAGTGTTATATTTAGGGTTAGAGTTAAGGTAGGAATAGGGTGAGGGGTTAGTGTTGGGGTTAGGGATAGTGTTAGGATTAAGGTTACGGATAGGGATTAGGGTTGGGGCTAGGGTTGGTTTTGGGGTTAGGGTTAGGGAAAGAGTTTAGGAATTGGGATATGTGTTGGGGTTATAGGTAGGGTTAGGGTTAGGGTTAGGCCTGGGGCTCGGTATAGGGTTAGGGTAGGGTTGGGGTGGGGTTGGTGTTGGGGTTAGGTTTAGGGTTATGGTTAGCATTATTATTAGGTGTATTGTTAGGTTTAGGGTTGGGTTTGGGGTTTGGGGTTGGGGTTAGGGTTTAGGATTAGGGTTGGGGTTAGGGTTGGGGTGGGGGTTAGGGTTGGGGTTAGGGTTGGGGTTAGGGTTATGGTTAGGTTTGGGGTAAGGTTTATGGTTACGGTTGGGGTTAGCATTACTCTATGGTTTAGAGTTAGAAGGAGGTTCAGGGTTGGGGTTAGGGTTGGGGTTTGGTTTTAGTGTTAAGGTTAGGGTTAGGGTTAGGGTAAGTGTTACTCTTGGGTTTACAGTTAGAGGTAGGGTTATTGTTAGGGTTAGGGGTTAGGGTTGGTGTTAGGGTTTGGTTTGGGGTTAGGGTTAGGGTTAATGTTACTCTTAGGTTTACAGTTAGAAGAGTTTTGGGGTTCAGGTTAGGGTTAGGGATAGGGTTGGGGTTAGGGGTTTTGGTTAGGGATAGTGTTAGGGTTAGTTTCCGGGTTTGATTTGGGGTTAGGGTTAGGGTTAGGTTTAGGGTTTGGTTTAGGGTTAGGTTTGGGGTTACATTTAGGGTTAGCGTTACTCTTAGGTTTAGCGTAAGAAGGGTTTGGGGTTACTGTTAGGGTTAGGGGTTAGGGTTAGTGTTAGGGTAAGGCTTGGGCTTGGGTTTGGGTTTAGGGTTAGGGTTGGGGTTTGGTTTAGGGTTAGGGTTAGGGTTAGCATTACTCTTGGGTTTAGGGTTAGATAAGGTTTAGTGTTAGGGTTAGGGTTGGGGGTTGGGGTTAGGGTTGGGTTTTGGCTTAGGATTAAGGTTAGGGTTATGGTTAGGGTAAGTGTCACTCTTGGGTTTAGGGTTAGGGTTAGTGTTATGGTTAGAGTTAGGGGTTGGGGTTAGGTGTTATTGTTAGGCTTAGGGTTTGGTTTAGGGTTAGGGTTAGGGTTAGGGTTAGCGTTACTCTTAGGTTTAGGGTTAGAAAGGGTTAGAGTTCAGGTTAGGTTTAGGGATAGGGTTAGGGTTAGGGGTTTTGGTTAGGGATAGTATTAGGGTTAGTTTTAGGGTTCGGTGTAGGGTTAGGGTTAGGGTTAGGTTTATGGTTTGGTTTAGGGTTTGGGTTGGGGTTAGGTTTAGGGTTAGTGGTTAGGGTTAGTGTTAGGGTTATGGATAGGGGTTAGGGTTAGTGTTATGGGTTAGCGTTAGCGTTAGGTTTAGGGGTTAAGGTTAGGGTTGCGGTTAGGGTTGAGGTTGAAGTTGGGGTTGGGACTGTGGTTGGGGTTAGGGTTGGGATTTTGGTTGGGTTTAGTGTTGGGGTTGGGGTTAGGGTTAGTGTTGGGTTACAGTTAGGGTTAGGGTTGGTGTTAGGGTTGGTTTAGGGGTTAGTGTTAAGTTTATGGTTCGGGTTAGGGATAGGTTTAAGACCTGGGCTAGTGCTAGGGCTGGGGCTGGGGCTAGGGTTGGGGTTGGGGTTAGGGTTGGGGTTAATGCTGGGGCTAAATTCTAACCCTTTCACTGACTTTAACCCAATCCTACCCTAACTCAAACCCCAAAGATACCCCCTAGCCCTACCCCTGCCCTACCTAACCTAAGTCTTAAACCTTGGCCTAAGGCCTAGCCCAACTCTAACCTAACCTAATCCTTGCCCTCACCCTGGGCCTATCAATGGCCTAGGCCTGTCCTATGCCTGGACCTTAGCCGTGGCCTAACCTGGCCCAGCCCCTGGCCTAGCTCCTATGTGCCCCACCCTGGCCCTGGCCTGGCACTTGGCCAGGCCCTGACCATGGACCTGGCCTGGCCATGACCATAGGCCTTGATCCTTGGCCTGGCACAGCTCTGGCCTGGCCCCAAGGCCTGGCCTGGCCTGGTCCCTGGCCTGGCACTGGCCTGAGCCCACTGGCCTGGCCATGGCATAGGCCCTGGCACTGGGCCTGGCCTGGCCCTGGCCTTGGCTCTGGCCTGGCCTGGCCCTGCCCTGGCCTGGCCGTGTCCTGGCTATGGCCTGGCCTGGCACCAGGCCCTGTTCTGGCCATGGCCTAGGCCTAGGCCTCTTCTGGCCGTGATCCTGGCAGTGGCGCTGGCCTGATCCTGTCCTGACCCAGGCTCCCGGCCTGGGCCTGGGCCTGTCCTGGGCCAAGGCATGGCCTGAC